>LOEQ01000098.1:18559-37454 GCA_001685075.1 Bramus lutescens | reverse complement strand
GTGTGTGTGTGTGTGTGAGAGAGAGAGAGAGAGAGAGAGAGAGAGAAAGAGAGAAGGCACAGTACATATGTGCAGGTCAGAGGACAACTTTGTAAGATTCTGTCCTCTCCTTCCATGTGGGCCTGGGATTGAGCTCAGGATGTCAGGTTTGGTGCAGGCACTTTGCCTACTGAGCCGTGGCACTGGCCCCTCATGTTGAGTGTCAGTGTGAATTGTTGACTGAAAGACACAAACAGCAGGAGTCAGAGATGGTGTTTCAGAAAACTTTGGATTTTAGAAGATAAAATACTAAGATAGTAATTTTGGCCCCCAGAACCACCCAGCCCTTGAAGTGGGAGTCCTGGAAATGCTAAATGCTGCCATGTCCTACACTATTACTTGGATAGCAGTGGGATTGAAGAAATTGGGGCACAGAGTGATACCCATCCAAATTCTACTAATGTTTGTTTCCGTTCCATGAATCTGAACTCCATTTTTATTTTATGGTATCCTTCTAAAACCCTTCATCAAAAATTCCCTTGGGATCATTTGCCTGGCACTCTGTTAAAGTCTAGCATTGGAAGATTCAGTATCTGTTCTCAAGGAACCTGGTGTCCTATGGGGCTGAAAAATATTTTTCTGAAAAATATTTTTAATACAAAGAAATGAGTGTTGGACTGCTTTGGCGTAGGTGAAATTCTACCCGTGATGACAAGTGAAGCTGCAAGCAGCTCGTAACATAGATTGGCTTATTAGACACATTCCTTAAAGTTAGTGGGGGCGGGGTGGGGGAAAGGAAAGAAGAACCAGGTGCTGGCTGGCTCACATCTCATTGGCCAAAACAAGTCACATGATCAGGCCTGTCCCTGGGCAGTTAACAGTTAACAGTTGGCAGTTAGTGGCTGGCCGTCTGTCACAGCGCAACAGACCCCTAAGACTGGACATTAGGCACAGGCAGAGAGATGGAGAGGCAGGAGCACCCCAGAGTTTCTTTTGGCTCATTTACTAAGACTTTTTAAGTGAGCCCCCTTTTTTTTCTTTCAGTCTCACTTGTAGAGATAGGCTATGTTAGACTAATATAGCAGAGAAAAGCAGTTAGGCGCGCTCTTAGGGTTTCTTATCCAGCGGCGACATGCATAAAGGTGGTGACGGACTGCAAAGCAGCTCTGGTATTAGCCCTTGCAACCGTAGGGTGGCCACTGTGTCTTGAAAGCAGCTAGGTCTGAAGTCGGGAAACTCAGGTTTGAGTCCTTCTCAGGCTCAGGAAGGACCAGCTGTGTCATGCTGAGGGCTCCTTTGCCCTCTCTGAATTTTAGCTCCCTCGCTGGTAAAATGAGGGCAGTTATGAGGAAGCACTCTGGAGGTGTGGGTAGTGGCTTCAGATGTTCAGCCTTTAGGATCATTTGATAGAAAATGTCCTTCTCGCCAATTGGGAAGTCTTACTGTCCTTCCACTAACGTGGAGTGGTAAGCGCACAAAGTTTATTGGCAGTGGACAACAATGTTCTAAGCAGGTGATGATCCAAAAGACGTTATAGAAATTTTTTTATATTCTTGGAAAATTTCACACATGAATAAGATACATTTTTGTCATCTTTAATCCCCTCTCTCCCCCTCCAGCCAGGGCCACCCCCATCACATCTCCCACCCAACTTTATGTCCTCCTTTTAAAATGTTTTTTTTTTTTTAACCTGTGTCCAATTAGTGCTGTCCATATACGCCTGGGGGTTGGGTCATCCATCCCCTGGAGCGTGAGGAACCTTCCAGTGGCCTTACCCCTGAAGAAGAATGACTCTCCTTTTCCCTGGCAGCCATCAACTGCCAAAAGCGCCTTGGGCGGCCTTTCTGGAGCTGCCTTCTTCATCCTGGATTTTTCACTTGAATTGTGCAAGTCCTGGGCACAAGCTAACCATGGCTGCTGTAAGTTCGTATATGAAATAGCCATGTGGTCCATAGTACAGAGATTCACGACACTTCCCCCTCTGGCTCTTACGTCCCTCCCATCTCCTTTTCTGAGACATTTTCTGAGCCTGGGGATGGGGCATTAATATATAGTTGAAGACTATAGTTGAAGACTCACAGCTGCTGATCCTCAGCACTTTGAACAGTACTAAGTCTCTGTGCTAACTCCTACCTACCTGCTATAATAAGAGCTTCTCTGACCAAGGCTTGGAGTAGCACAAATGTAGTCCAGGAGGCTCCCAGACAAGGCAGTCTTGCCTAAGCAGGGGGATGTATGTCTGTCTATATGTCAGGAGGCTATGCAGGCTGAACTTCTGGAGAAAAGTCCTCCGGGGCTGTGGGAAAGCACTGGTACAGGAGGCTGAAGTAGGCTGGCTCCTGAATTGAAGCTCCTTGGAAGTGTACCTGGGAAGCTAGGTTCCTCTACTTGGTTCAAGAGGCTATGCGGGCTGGGCTCTGGAAACAAAATTTCACAAGGTTGAGTTTGAATTGTATGTAAGTGGAAGACTTATCAGACAGGTGCCTTGAAATAAAGGTGACTCTTGTTCATACAGAGGTGGCTCTCATCCCATGAGAATGAAAAGCAGGCTGGAGGTCTGAGTGGTTCTGGAAGGCAGGACTTCATTTGCCTGGGTAGCTAGTTATTCTAGAGCGCTAAATATGGGATGCAGTGTGAGCAAAGGTTTCCTGAAACGTCATGTCAACCCAGTATCTTAAAGGTGGATGAGCACTTGGCAAAGACAAAGCCAGCTTTTCTTTTATGGTCAAGGAAACTAAGACCCACAGGAACCAGTCAGCTGTTTCTTATACCACTTTGCTAGGCGAGGCATTAGTGTCTGAGAGGCTGACCAGGCAGAAGACTTCACCTTCGCCCACCTCTGACGTCATGAGCCCATGCCCATTAATCCCTTAAAAATTAAAATTTCATTTACTGTTTGGCACTGATCCTTTCTGCTTATTTACTAGCTACACATAATCCACCAAAACATAAAGCCATAACATTCAATTTTCCCAGGCATTTAAACCTTCATTACAGATTTGTAATCAAGTTCTCGGATAAACAGATAATTAACATGCCACTAATAAGCCACTCTTTTGCAGGCTCTAAACACCTCAAGTGGCAGACAACACACACAAAGATTGCCACCTTGATTACAAAATGTTTGTTAGCAAATGCCTCCACAAGCTTAAGGGAAACTCTTGAAAGCAAGGACTTAGGACTTGGGTTCCCCACCCCCACCCTGCTTCCTGTGTCATGAGGGATTCGCTGATGTCGCTCTGTGGCTTGCATGTGGCTGGCATGGGTTGTCTATGGGCAACATTTTACAAACTAAGTATATGGGTCATTGGCATGCATTCCCCCTGCAATGCTGATAGTGTCAAGACCAGATGGTGGTACAGTAGGAGTGTATTCTATGCCTGCTGCTCCCTCAACCCTTAAAATAGCATTTTCAGAGGGGTAAGTATTCTCAGAGGAGGAATGGGGCAGGGTTCAGGGTCACACTGTGAATGTGTGGATAGGTTTTGCCATAGCCCCGTGTTTCTGATAACAATGGCTAATTCTGTCAAGAGCTTTGCAGAGAGAAGAGTAGAAAGGTGAAAGGTGAAATGTCTAGACCTCTGCCCGTTCTGCAGCCCTCCTGGAAAGCTGTGTGACATTTGTTTTGCTTGCAGCATTTTCAAATACAGATTTACATTTCTTTGTGCTCTTCAGGTCCGCCCCCCCCCATTTGAAATGAGTTTATGCTTCCCTGGATTGCAGTCATTTTTATAGATGCTTGCTATGGTCTCCCAAGCAGTGTTTCTGAATTGACAAAAGCCCCTCAGAGAAGCAAATATACATGCATATGGATGGGCTCAGGACTGCTGAGTTTATAGGTTCAGAAGCCTTGATACTGACCAAATGGCTGGGTTATTTTAGGATGGTGTTTGATTGTACTATCCAGCATGGTAGACAAACACATCTGAACCTTGACTTGATTTTCTTTGTCGCTATTAGCCCCGCAGAGGATTCTGGGTGACAGCACCTGGGCAAGACTAGAGGACAAAGAAAGAGAGTCTTTGCTAAAACTGCTCACTTAGAGGCTCCTGAAAAGACTTGACCCATGACGTCAAGTCTTTCTCTATTGGCTGCGCTGCCTCTTGAGCTCATGCTCAGAATTCAGGCAGGTGCCACCCATATCCCTCCTCCTAGGGAACCCTTTCCTGACTCTTGGGGAAGATATACTAGCTCCACCAGCAGCTATACATAAAGTCTTTGGGAAGTTTCTGATTGGCCCAGTCGGCATCAGCATTTCAGTCCACCACTTTGTGATTCTGTCCATGGTACAGCATTCTTCTCTCCCTATTGTCTGAATATCAGTCCACCGTCATCTAGAGAGTCACAATAATACAGTTAGCTAGGCTCATAGGAACACAAAGTGCAAAAAAAACAAAAAGGCACTTTTTTCTTTTTTAATTCCTGAAAGAAATCAAGGCATGTGTTATCTGACAAGAAAGGAAGCAACACGATCCTGTGGGCATGCTGCCACCGGGAGGTAGCAGAAGTACACACTGGGGCCTAGAAGGCCTAGGAAACCTGGGGGAGAAATACCAAGGCAAACTTCATAGTTTCACACAATAAGATTTGCTCAGCCCCAGGCTATTTCCTGCCAAGTGCCCTGAGCCAAAAATTCACTGAGTTCAGAGAAGGCTGGGGTGAGACTCACGTGGTTCCCAAGGAGCACTCATGGTCCAGCTCAGGTTTGAGGCTGGTCCTGAGCTTGGCTAGGCTGGAGTCCTCCTGCCTCCAGCAAACAGAATGAATTATCATTTTCCTTCTCTATGCCAAACACGTTCTCCTCCTGCTGGCCTCCTCCCTCAGATCTGGATAGTGAGCCCCCACCCCATCCCGAGTGTGGAACAACACTCAGGAACTAGAGGCCCTGTGCCTGGCAGGAAAGGAGCTAAGTACAGTGGAAATCCTCACCTTTCTGGGGCACGGGGAACCAGAGAGGGTGGAGGCTAACAACTCCCTAACCTTGTCCAATCAACATGGAGGAGGGGAGGTTAACCAGCCTTCCCTCACTTCCTCCCCTTAGACAGGGTGCTGGGCCCAGTGAGGCTTCCAGAAACAGAGCTACCAAAGAAATCCCACCTGAGAACAGGACTGCCATGCTCAGGGAGGCAACACCAGCACAGGTGCCCCGTGATTTCACTCTCAAAATCTCAACACACCCACCTCTCGAACTTTCTGAGTACGAGCCACACTCCATCTACACAACTGATGTCTCCCCAGGTGGGGATGCTCCAGCTCCATTTGTCCCTTTGAAATCGTGCTCCATTTATCTGCAGCCTCTGGATCCCACTGTTTTCTTGAGACTTCTTTTTGCCTAGGTTCTGCGGATTTAGCTCATGATTTTTCTGTTCTCATTGCCAAGTTACCAAAAAGGCTGAGCGAAGTGGGGAAGGGGTTCTGAGAGATGGGCTTCTTGGCCCTGTCGTTGCTTCCTTCTCAATAGCCTGCACAAAAGACTCTGTCCAGGACAGGGTCTCCTAAGCACTGGCTGCTCTGGGTGCGGGGCATAGGTTACAGGAATTCATTCTTGCAGCCCCCAGACAGCTTTCCCCCTCAACTACACCATCCCTGGGGAGAGCAAAAGTGGAGATGTAGTGAATGAGGGGAGCGAGCCCTGCTTTTCGACCTGCCCGGATCCCGCACGGCTAGCTTATACTCCGAAATAACAACACACAAATTGTATTCATTTAAGCACNTTCTTTATTAACCAATGAAAGTAACACATAGACAGATGACCCTCCTACATCATGGAGATAAATCTGGAAATGAGCAGTGACTCTGGGGTTCTGGAAGACTCGATGAACCCATACGTGTTGGAAAGCTAAGTTACAGGGCAAAGCAGTTAGGGATCCCAAGCTTCTACACACATCACACACATACATCAAAATAAAATGAAACCCTATACCGGACTCTACCCCTTGCAGCCAGTTGGCAGCTGCCCTAAACCTTCCCTCTGATGAAACTGGCAATTTTAAGGATGAGGGTGGCTAGGAGACATCCCTGTAACTTGGGACAAGGATGTTAGTGGTGTGAGACACTTTATTTGGGATGGAAGAAGGTTCTTCTGGAAACGCCCCTTGGCTTGGCCGGTATGTGCTTGAAAGATGCCCTGCATGCTGTTGCGCAGTAGAGTGCAATGGGATTTTTGAATGCTTTTATCACAGATAAAATGCTTTTATCACTTTTATCAGTGAGGAGGCAGATAGACTTACCTTGATTTGAACATTGCATGAGGTATGGAAACATCACATGCTGTCCCATAAGCATGTGTGGTTTTATGCTTTTATATGTCAATTAAAAAAATATACTGAGGGAGGCAAGGTGGAAAACGAGTTGACACCTAGAGCTTGACCCTGATTCTGAATTTGTATGAGCCTCTGGATCCTATCAGTGGGATGTCAAGAAACTTCCAAATTTAGCCACACTATCTAAGGGTAAAAATCTATTAATATAATTTTTGTTATGAAAATTTTCAAACAGGAATGAAAGCCGGAAACCACAATGCAGGCCATCATCTGACTTCAGTAGTCACTAACACTTTGCCACAATTGTTTTAAACCACTGTTGTAAGCTATCCTTTCTTAGCATTTTAAAATGAATCCTGTATAACTCAGGTCATTTTAAATTTATTTCAAGTTTTGAAATTAAAATATATCCTTCTCCCCCCCACCTCTCCTCGCTGACTTTTAGTTACATGGCCTCTTACTTCTCAATACATAAATACAACCTAGTCAGTTGTATTTATAATTGTATGTATACGATTTCAGGGTTGACCACTTGGTATCGGATAATCGATGTGGAAGCTCTTCCCTGGGAAGACTATTTATTCTCCTCTCAATATTGCTCAGCTGTCAGTAGTTCTTTGTCTCACGAGACAAGGTCTCAGGAGACTTGCCTCTTCCATATTAGCATGTCTGTTTGGGTTGTTTTTGTTTAGGTCTTGTTTAGGCAGCCAATGTTGATGGTACTTCCTGGGTGCAGCTTCTCTAGAAGTCAGTTTATTCTTAAATGCAACTTTTGGTACATTGTTAGAACCTTTTTGCATTTCATTCCAATGTCAATAGCATCCCTATAAAGTGAAAATATTAATTTGGCATTGCCTTACAGTATGTCGTCCAACGTTAGAGTTCTATGGCTATCTAAAAATTAAAAATTGCCCCTGACTTAAATCGAGGTCTATAGGAAATCAGTTCGCTGCATGGAGGAGCATTAAAGGCCACGAGCCTATTAGAAGAGGTGCTGAGACCAGCTGTCAAGGGCACCGTGGCTATGAACTCCTCCCTGGTCTAACCCTCAGAGTCCTAAAGGCATCTGTCTGCGCTCTGCTACAGCTGACAACTGTTTGTTCCCATGATCCCCTTATGACACAGTCTTCTCTTTTCCTTCCCTTTCTCCTCTTATCGCACTCTGCCTGGTGAGGCTCCTTGAAGACATCTTACCAAGCGTGGCTAGCCTCAGTTAATTGGTCCTTGGCTCAGCGCTGGTTTTTCTCTTGTACAGAACAGAGAGCTTGTGATTTCACAGACGGGCAAGCTGGTCTTGGTCTCAGTGTTTGATGCAAACACAACGTTGAGTCAACGGCTCATAACTTTGTCTGATTCTCTTTCTGGGTGTGAACTAGCCATTCTGGTTCTAACTTCCTTCGCATTCTGCCCAGATCCTCTTTTATTGCTACCGACACACAGCCACCCTGTTATTCATGCAGGAGCATGTGGGTAAGAGTGGGCCATGGAGTCTCAAAAGTTTGGTTTACTGGCTAGATGACACAGACTTCCTAACCAAGCTTTCCAAGTTCAAAGTCCAAACCTGCCACCTGTGACCTGGGGAACCTGGAATTTGCTGATCTCTCTGTCTCTGTATTCATTTCTCTGTAAAACTGGCATGGTGATAGGCCCTCCTTCAATAGGTTGTTGTGAGAATTTAATGAATCAATGCTTGGAAAGTCTGAAACAGTGCTTGGCTCAGAATGGGTGCTGTGGGTTTGTGATTCTTCTTTTAAATCTACTGCTTGAATGCCTGGCGAGCCCTTGAGCAACTCTCCTTGAGAGTATATCTTCAAGTCCTTATTTTTAACTCAGAGATTACAGTGGGGCCTACTTATAGGAATCTTGTGAAGATTAGAGGAGGTGATTCATAAAAAAAACCCTGAAAGAACGGTGTCTAGTACATCCTAAGCACTCAATAAATATTCGCTGCTATTGATTTAGTACTTTGTACTTGCCACGGGAACGAATTCAGGTATGCCAGAAACCTACAAAGCAACTTGATCTAAACTCTTAAGTTTTAACTGTGTCTCAGTCAATCTTGAAGATTCTGTTTCCCCCACGACCTCCAGTCCATACCAAGGACCTGAGAACTTAGACAACATCCAGGTTTCCAGACTCTTTCTCATGAGTACTCTGTCAACTTAGGTATCTGTTATCTCAGCCTGGGAGGTCTCTGCTACTTCCATGCTACCCAAGGTCTTGCCTTGCAATGATTGAGCGTCTGTCCTCAAAACATCCCCAAGACCTGTTGCTATTTCCCTTATCTTCTACTCAAGGCTCTGGAGAGCATTTCTTAATCTAGAAAAAAATCCTTTTGTTCTCAAATCCATTGACCTCAAAAGAGTTTGAGATAGAAGGGTTGGATCTAGATCTAGATGTGCAGACAGAGCTTGCTCTACAACTTGACTAGGGTCCAGAGGAAAGGAAGAATAGAGGGAACTCCCATACAGAAACAAGCTCAGGCAACTCTCAATGCCCAGCACCACACAGAAGGGAATTCTTATCCCTTTCCTGAACAGGACACCTAACTCTATACCAAGGATTCTGCAAAACATTAGAAGAGAATAAAGAGCTGAACTAAACAGGCGTCCAACCCTCGGAGTCCATCCTCCCCACACACCCTTCCAGAAGACGTCTGGCAATGTTTAGAGACATTTGGGGAGGTCACAACTAAATGAGAGGGGTGTTAATGGCATTTTGTGGGTGGGAACCCAAGAGGTCACCACACATCCTACAATGCATTTGACAGCCAGCCAGCCTCCCTCCCCTGCCTATAAAAAGAAATAATTTGACAGCATAGAGGATGGAACATGAGAATGGTCATGCAAGGTGAAAGTAAGTCACAAGGCAATTGTACCAGAGGCTCATGCAAGCAAGATCACTGGAGGACCATTGATTTTAATCAGGAGGACTATTCCTAGGAATTTATTTCATAGAAAAGGGTCATAACATATCAGAGTTCAGCCCATGGCCTTCCCACACAATTTCAGACAGCAATGCCTTGAAAGACAGCACTGAAGCCAAACAGTGAGCAACCACTTTGAGCAGCTCGCCCAGCCAAAGGCAGACTGTTGCTATCCTTAAAAGCTTACAGATAAGGCCTTCCTTTATTGCGTGGAGACTTAGGATGTTCAGCACCAGACAGAACCTCTCCATTCAGGGTTCTGCCACTGCTGTCCTCCAGGCCCAGTAAAGTTACTTGGATGGGAAAAACTGACTCCTTAATTGCTTCATTCCAGGACTACCTGGTACAAGTGAGGAAGAGAAGACAGAGGAGGGCCGGAAGTTGTGTTGCAGAGCTGGAGGAGGCCACACTGCCCTGATGATGCTGAGCTGTCATCGGTGAGGGGTTGAAAACCAGGGGGTGCAGGAAACAACTCAGTTTTCAGGCTCCAGTGTGAAAGAGGTCTTGTTCAGAACATGAAGATAGCTAGAAAATTGTCTTCAGTGTTGGGATCTTATTCTTCTTTTGGCTTTCAACTGCTTTGAGGGTGTGGAGAAAGAGCTTAATTTTAAGAAGCCTACTGTTGGTGATGGCAGCTCCAGCCAAGAATTTGAGAATTCTCTATTTCCTACTCTAGCTGTGAGGAGAAAGCTCCGCCCAACCCCTCTACATTTTGGAGAGGCTGAACTCTTTCCTCTTTTGGTCTCAGTTGCCAGCTGCCCTCACAGCCCTGCTTCTGCACCCNCCCCCCCCGTTGTGTTTTCCTGGCTGTGGAAGGCCTACTTCTTTATAGACAATTTTCTGGGGCTCCTATGTCATCTCTAGATGCTTTCCCATGATATGGTTTCTGCCATAGTATCCAGCAGGCGAATTCACATCTCTCCTCCCCCCTCACCACTATACTCCCGTTATAGTAGGCTTGGTAGTTGCTGCTGCAAAGCACTAAGTCTTGGGGTAATTTGTTACGCAGCAAGAGATAACTGATGGCGCGCCAATTGTCTTCAATTTTTTTGTATTGTAATGAAGAAATAAGCAAATCGAATTTATTCTTTTGTACGACATCAGCAGATACTAGGTTCTAAGAACACAATGGCTAGAAAGATGCTGCCAAGTCCCCAGTAGTTCAGTCAGCATGGATTAAGGTTTAAGATGGGACAATGCATGACTGAACATGAACATTACCATAACATGGTTTCAAATTTTACATTGCAATTTTTTTTTGGCTTGGCTTAAGTATCAGCCATACCTTTAGATAAAAGGTCCTCTCAGTAAGAGGCCCTCTAATTCTCTGGGCTCCATGAAATACAAAATGAGAAAGTTTGTCCTCTCCCTGGAGACTAGGTCTCCATCAGACCCCACGAAGGGCTGCAGCTGCCACACCAGGACCCATCAGACAACAGAGTCATGAGATGAAAGAAATGAATATGGTTTCACCCACAGGAATACCATCAGAAAAGATGTGTTTGTACACCAGCCTGCCATGAAGAAGGATGCCTCTGGGCATGTGACTTCTCAGTGCGGAGTCTGATAGTTTGTGTTGGGCAGGGCAGCTGATGGGGCAGGTGCTGGCCGGGCTCACACTCAAGGTAGTGAGTGTGCTACAGACCCACATTAACCATTCCTTAATCCATCTGCATAATTTGGGTCCTCCATACAACTGCTAGCACATTTACCAAGACACCGAGGGTAAGGAAAGAATGGGGGCTCAAGAATGCCTCCCAAAGTCTGGTCCCAAAGGTCTGACTGCAGCCCAAGGAGACTCTCTGGATGTTGACTACGTTGTCTCAACCCTCCTGGGCTAGACAGAAGCAAGGGAGGGGTTAATGACAAGGATGCAAGAGATGGTAGACCCAAAGGAACAGAACATGTTGGAAGGTATAGTCTTACAATTCTGCATGGGTCCTCCTGTTTAGAGAGGAGGCCAGCTAAGAGGACAATGAAATCGAGAAGAGACCCGAGGTCAGCAACCACCTAAAGATCAATCTCACTTCAATTAGCAACCCAGATGCCTGGGTTCTTTGGAAAAATAAAGAAAAGCTGCACCACACAACCCCCCCGGAAAGATGAGCCGTGCTGTTCAGCCTCCTCCTTGGCCCCTGACAAGCTGCAACAGAAACAGGAACAGTAAATGTGGGGAGGAAAAAGGAAAGGGACCCTTCCTTCTAGCCTTCTTGGACAGGGGGTCAGAACGTCTCATAAAAAGCAATGACGTTTGCACCGGGTCTCTGAAGATGAACCATGATCAGGCTGCCCAGTTCAGGAAGACTGGGGAAAGGTGACACACGGAAGATGTGTCACCAAGAATGGGGCATCGGGTAAAGGCCCAACAGGTGCCAACTCTCCTTTAGAAGCTGTTGAGTGATTATCTTTTAAGATAACCCGATTCACATATTCTGCCACCAAACAGTGGTGACTAGCAGTCTGGCATGTCAGGGAAAGTGGCAGTCAAGGAGCCACAGCTTTTGAGTTCTTGATCGGGAACTATGCTTAGCATTTGTATTCTTCATTCCACGTTACAGATTGGATTGCATGCCACTCAAGTTCCTTCAGCTGGTCAGATGGTACGAGAAAGATTTTGAATTTGGTTTGCCTTCATGATTTCCAGCTTGAGCCGGTTAAGACTTGGTGGGATAGAAGGCAGTGCCTGCTTCTGGGAGTGAGGACAGCGTCTCTGCCCCAGCACAGCTACCTGTGTGGCTCTGTCCCGAAAGGTCCTGTTGGTCTACCACCAGCTCACATCCCGTTCCTGTCCTCTTCTCTAAATCTCTCCCCTATCATCTAACTAAGCCACCACCATCGCTCCCCAAACCCATTCTCTCATCTTAAGGCTTGAATGCTGAGGCTCAATAATGTTCCTCCCAATCAAAATCACTATTAATTCTTCTTCAAAATCCGTGGTGACCTTTTGCTATCACAGTGAAAGTTCTAACTTTTAGTTGACTGCATAAACACCCAGGAGAAAAGACCACATTTCCCAGAGTACTATATAGCTAGCAGTGTATTGTCATGTGACTGGGTTCAAAGCAGAGAGTAGTTGGACTTTTTTTCTTTAATGAAACAATGTGTTTAATTAGGGTTACATACAGGAATGTTAGTGAGGAGCTTTTTTCAGAAACATGGGCACTTATGAATGGCTACACCACTGAAGAAAATGTCTCTCCCTACATGAACAATTTTTGGCTCCAGCTTTTCCTGGTCTGTTTTGAATTTCCTCTTCCCTAACATGTATTTATGTTGCTCCCGTTACGAGCTGACAAGAATAGCCTCTAGCATATCTGCTTCTGCTCAGGCCCTGATGTCATTTAATTTTTCAAGTTTTCCTTTTCTATTCCATCACACCAGATGGTCTTTCAAAGGTGAAGGGGGTAGGGATGGAGAGAGGTGGCAGTTTTGTACTTGATTAGCCAGCCAATGAATCGACCAACCAGCTGACTGGCAAAACAAATGAAAGCCGTTTAGCTCTGAGTACATGGAAGAAGTTTAGCAAAGTTGAATGACTTTTCATTTGCCCATCCTGTTAAGAGGTTGCTCTGAATAGAACTGTGTGCCAGGTAGTAAGAATCAAACCAAGAACAAGCTACTGTCCTTTCCCTTGAGGAACTCACAGTCTAGTAGGTCATGCACACACACACACACACACACACACACACACACACCCATAGCTTAGAAATGCTGTGAACAGGTTTCACATCTTCTGGCAAAAAATGCCTCACAGGTTTAGCCAAAGGTGATGAAGGTGAGATTGCCGTTGGCTTGATGAGAACTGCCAGAAGGTGCTATTGGAAGATCTACTAAGGACATATATAGAGGCTTTTTTGTGGGGCTGCAGCATTTATTTTACCCACAAATCACCAGGGTGCCTCCAGCTATGTCCAAGGGATGGTTTTGTTACTGTTTGATCATTCTCCTTACAGTGGAAGATGAGACAGCGAAGTTGGAAAAATGAGTACCAAGGGAGAAACTTTAGTTCATGGGCTTTAAGGTAGACCACCACCCGTACGCCCTGTATATACTGCAATGAAAGGACTTGCTACGTATTGCTCAAGAAGTGGATCTTGGTGTTGGTGTCCAGAGCCTGAAGGCTGGGGCCAGGGATGATGAGCTGGTGACACCCAAACAGTGGTCCTGGCTGATACCAATAACCAATCAGACTGCCTGATCTGCACACTCTAAAACAAAGAACAGAAATGACTAGTTTCTCAATTCACTTACATATTTTACTCCATGAGTCTCACTATGGATACCTGGGATAAAGTTGTCTGTCGTGTCCAGCAGCTTGGGGTGTTAAAACTGGCTTCTCTGAGGTGACCCCAGTCTTGTCTAGGCAATGGCTATCTGCCATAGCAAAATTTGCTGAGCAAGGGGTTTATGCCTTGGGATGAAATTTCCAGGGAAGTGGGGGCAAGGCCACAAAAGGAGTAAGTTTTTTTGGCACTGTCTTAGTGAAGGAAGAGGCCATGAAGGAAATTAGAAGGCACCATAAATCCAGAATTCTAAAGTGTCTCCAAGCTCTCTGCTCTTGTGTGTGAGGCAAGGCTGAGGAACTGCATGCAAGGCCCATATAAAAAGCCTGTGAGGTCACGCAAAGGGAAGATTATCCTGACTGAGCCTGGGCCACTCAGGGAAACCCTTCAATGGAGAGACAGGAGAGAATCAAAGTGGGTGGCACACTCCGCTGCTGACCTTGAGGAAACCAACTGTCCTAGAGTGTAGCAGGTCCCATGTCAAGGAACAGGTGACCTCTGGGTGCTGAGGCCCTCATCCCTATGACTGCAAGGAACTGGATTCAGCTAACAACTGAATGAGCTTGTAAGAAGTTCCCAGTCTTCAAGTGTAAGCCAGCCTGGGTTGACATCATAGTTTCAGGTTTTCAAGTCTCTGGATCAAGATGCCCAGGCCAGCTTCAGGTACACATAAATCTTGAGGTGATGAACCGCAAGCCCCTGGGTTATTACTATCAGTGTTGGATGTTCATATCAGCATTGGATGTTAATATCTGTGGTGTTGGATATTAATATCAGTGTTGGTTGCATTGCAGTCCATGGCAAGAGAAAAAAATGGAAGTTGTATCTATCTCCAGATGTGGCATTGATCATAATGCATATGACTCTGACTTAATAACATTTAGGCAGACCGTAAGAAAGAAACCAGAACCCTATTCTTGCTTCTAATATAAGGCATTCTGGTTTTTAAAATGCAACAAAATTATTTTCTTGGCATTGAAGGAACAGGCCTAAATTTTTTTTTTACAAGCCCTTTCAAGTATAGTTGTGTGGTCCTTCCAGCTACTCTGTCTTGTTAAAGAGTTGCAAGGGGGAGGAATGGAGATGATGGAGCTAATAATGGCTTACTCTAGGTCATAACCCAAGACAGTGCAGATGCAGGCTAGGTTTCTTTTTCTTGGTCTTTGGCAGTCTGCATTTGAGACACTCTGGATGGCTCTTGGTTGGTGGTACATTTATCATGTGTATAGCTGTGCATGGTCCACACCAGATTTTAACCCCAAGACTGAAAAACAATAGTGCTGAGCTCTGTGGGAGATGACTATCCTTGCATGAAGCATCATTCACGCAAAGTCATGTGCAAACTCACACAGATTTGTCATGGCCGCCCTGCCCAGCATTATTATGTTCATATTCCAGATAAGGAAACAAAGCCCCAGGAACAACTGGTCCCAAGCCACCCAACTATTAAGTCATGGAGCAGGGACTCAAACTCGGGTCCTTGTGGCTCTGAACCTAAGCCTCCTTAATGTATTGGTGGTTGGGTTTGGAGGTCTGTGCATTTTAGACTTCACCAGTGAACAGCATGCAATTACAGTCAACCTGAACCAGGTTGCCAATATGGCCCTATAACTTAAGAAAGCGGGACATTAATCTTCCGATTCCTGTTGTCAAGCAACCAGTATGGGTGAACTGTGAATTTTTACCAGTGCTGGCTAATTTTTTTTTCTATCTTTAGTTTCTCTGCTGATTCCTTGCCTCCTCTTGGTTCAGGTCAGAGGTGCAGCTCTTTGGTTCTTGTACTATTTCAGCTCCCCCCCTTGCCACCCCTTCTGAAATAGGCTCAGTTCTCACTAATGTTTGCTCATCCACAGAGACACACTAACTTGGATCTGAGCATAGTCCACTGGCTGCCTTAGGTGCAGCTCGCTGGTTCAGCTCTGGTTCTTGAGGCTCTTTACCTGGAACTCTCTTCTGCCTGAGCTTCCTTGATACAGTGTGTATATTACACACTCTTGGTCTGATGCTTCTTGTCTGACAACTTCTGACCTTACTATCCCTTCAACTCTTGTTTGAAAAGGCTTTTCCTGCTGTTGACAAGATCCCTGCTTCTAGCCCACCCCAGCTTCTGTTCATATTCTCTCTGCAGAGAACCAAACTTGACTCTTCAAAGGTAGCATGAGTCACTGCCAAGGGAAAAAAAAATGCTTTCTAAGCATTTTTTAAATATTTAATTTTGACATTGCAGGCGTGTTGGTGTATCCTTGTCTCAGCACTCAGGAGGCTGGGGGACAAGGGGATTGTGAGTTCAAGTCCAGCTTGGGCTGTATAACAAGACCCTATTTCAAAATCTAAAGCCAAAACACCATTATTTAAGTAGAATATGCTCATGGAAAGTGCATAAATCAGAAATGTTGGGTAGTCATTAGCCACTACAGGGACCTGGACTTCTGAACACACAGCCAGTGATTCCTTGAACACTCCCTACCCCCCCAAAAGTAACCCCTATCTACCCTCCTTTCTCACGCAATGGTTAATTTTCACCTGCTTCTGAGTTTCATATAAATGAAAGCACTTTGCATATATGATTTTAAATTTTTAAAAATTATTGTGACGAATTTGACATAAAAATGCCATTTCTCTAGTTTGAGCATATGATTGGGTGGCAATAGTGTACTCTCAGCAAAACAGAAACTTAAATAGCTGTTTAGCCTCTGGTGACTGCCATTCTGCTTTCTGTGATTTGTGGCTATTTTAACCACACTGTATAAACAGAACCATACATTTGTCTTTTGGTGACTACTTTATTTCACTTAGCGTAGTGTCCTCAAGCTTGTCACGTATAGAAGAGTTTCCTTGTCAAGGCTAACTAATATTCCCCTGTGCGGCTATCACATATTCCATTTTTACAACTGCTTGTGAATATTTGGGACGCTTCCGTGCTTTCACTGTTGTGGATAAGGTTGTTGTGCACTATAAATGTACAAATAGCTCTTCAAGACTCTGTTTTCAATTCTTTTTGCTAAATACCCTCAAAATAGAATTGTTGCATCATATAGCAATTCTGCTTGTAAAATTTAAAAACCAAACCTTCACATCTACGTAAAGGGGCCTTGGAATTGGCGCAGAACACACACAACTAAATTCTCAGTACTACGGAGATTTATCACTCGGGTGGGACAAGCGGGGATGGGGTGGGTGGCTGCCTTTGTGTCAGGCCAAAACAGCAGCAGGTGTGTCTGCAGAGGTAGTTTCTACGGAGGGAAGAAAGGGGAAGTCTGTGTCAGAATGACTTGGTAAATTCTGAATGTTGGCCAGTATAGCCAAAAAGTGAATTTTAATTGCTGGACTTTGGTGTTTTAGTCAGGCATAAGGAAGTGGCCAAATAAGGGGAGTAGATATTGGTGGCTAGCTTTAGAGATGTCGTAATGGTTTAACATGGGAGACAGCAGGGAAGAGGGTCACATCTGCTGGGTCACGTTTGCCATGCTTGGGCCTCAGAGAGTCCTTCAATACGTGAAGCTGAACATGTCAAAGGTGGGGGAGAGGGCGTGAATCAAATAATCCCAAACTAATTCAAAAAGAGTATTCCAAGATTATTCTGTATATTGTAAGGGGAAAACTCACGGAACAGGAATGGGGGTCCAACCTCAAGGTGTGGAGCACGGGAACAAGAGAAAGCCAGAGGTGGGTGGGCCGGTGGTTTTCTCTGAGTACTCAAAAAGTAAAGTCCCAACCTCATCCAGCCTCTTAAAGGTTATTGACCAAAGGAGGTTCCCCATCAAATATGGTCAAGAGATTTTGGGTAGTGGTACCAAAACTAGTCAGTAGGGAAGGGAGATGTCTTTTGAACAGATGGTGATGGGAAATACTCAGAAGGGGGAAGTAGAATCCTTACCTACTGCCAGGCCAGGGCAGCCTGGATGCCATGTCCGAGCAAAGGACATCAGGATTAATGAAACACGCACTCTGGATATTGCAGAATCAGAAGCCCTTTATTGCACATCACTACGGGGGTTTTATACCTAACCCAGACAGGTGGGTCAACAGGATGGAGACCTGATAGCCGGATCCTCCGGTTAGAGCTCCCAGGGTTGGTAAACAAGTCTAGAGTATGGAACTTGTTTCTCAGAAAGCCAGAACAAGGGCAAGAAAGGTCACCAACAGGGGAGGTGAGTAGGAAGGCCAGGACTCCATTAGGTCCCAGCAACCTACCATAAAGGAATTGACTTATTAAAATGCCCAGTGTTCAGAAGGAAGTGTGGAACCAAAGCTCGTGCTGCTGGATTTGACAGGGACCAAACAAGACAGCAATAAGAGAATACCAGAGTGGACTTCCTAGAAATTGAAAAGCCTTGTGCCTCAAAAGATGCCATGAGTAGAGAGTACAGAGATGATGGACCAAACACATTGCCTAATCACATATCTGACACCAGAATACAGAGAATGCTTGACAGCCAGGTAAACAAGGGCATGAAAGGCTGGTTCTCCAAGGAGCACAGATGAGCGATACACACAAAGATGGCCAACACTCCTGGTCATTAAAGAGGCGCAGAACAAAACTCAAGGAGATGCCACGTCTCACCCAGTAGGAAGTCTTCTGCTAAACACAAGTAACATTGAGAAAGTGGAGAAGCTGGATCCCACGTGCCCTGCAGTGGAGATGTAAGATGTTGCAGCCCCTGTGGACATGGTACGTATTCGTGGGTCTGGATGATTTTATTCCAGTTGTGTTTCTGAGACTCAGGAATGTGACTTCATTTAATTACATAGTTGCTGCATTGGATCCTATTGTGAGGAGTTATTGAAAGGTATTAAGTGTGTGGATTGTGTGGATTGCTTCCAGTTTGGGGTCTGGATGGATACTGACCCCCCCACATGTTTTATTATAAACACGCAAACTTATATCAGAATGTAATAATAGGATAGTTCTCACATCCCCATCTACCAGTCTTGACAGTTATCATACATGGGCCAATCTAACTTCATTTCTTTTCTATAGTCCATTCACCTCTGATTGTTTTGAAGCACATAATAATATTACAAAAAATTGTCACTAAATATTTCAATATATATCTCCCCAAGAGATAAGTGATGCTTTAAAAACACCACAATATGACTTCATCTTAACAATTTATGTAATATTAGAATCAGAGATCTAGTCTTCATTTACATTTGGACTGATATGTACAATTTTATCTTTTGTGGTTGTTTTCTTTAAATTTACAATGTCACCTGCCTTCTGTGTCTTTGTCACCTGCGAATTTTGTACACGAGACTAGGTCCTTGGTGTGGCACACAGTTTCCTGGACTGTTGACTTCCTGCTTGGTCCCCAGAGTATTATTGAAGTTGTTCCCTTGTTCTATTTTATATGTGTGGTTAAATTTGTTGTTTATTTTAAAAGCTTTTCATTTACAATGTGTGCCTCATGATGTGTGTGTGTGTGTGTGTGTGTGTGTGTGTG
>LOEQ01000097.1:547752-558531 GCA_001685075.1 Bramus lutescens | reverse complement strand
AGCACCCACCTGCCTTCCTTACCTGCCACCGCAAAGACAAGAAGGGCCATTCATAATTTAAGTCAGCCCTTTCTTTCTTACATGCACCAACATGTGCCTGGTGCTGGGGGAAAAATTGAACTCTCTCTCCCAGGACACACTGAAGATCAAGCGGCATCTCATTAGGACACACTTCAAAGACTTGCCCTTTATTTCCATACAAACAAGTTTAAATTATTGTGCGTGATTCTGCTGTTAGCAGGGACTCTGATCCATTATGCATGATGCCTTACCGCTCCGATCATGAACAATGGTGAGCATGCCATTAGCCTTCTGCTGGAATATGCTAAACCTTGGGAGTGGCCACATTATTAGGTTAAAGTTCTGTCATTAATTATTAATTTTATTTCTTACTAGCTAGAGTGCTCTGTAGCATCAAACAGGTATTGCAAACTTGTAATTAAGCGCAGCAGAATGCAGGCTGAAGCTACAGTTTCTTTATTGTTATTTAACGTTTATTGAGTTTTCACTGTGAGCAAGGGACCAAGCCTGGTGCCCAACTTGAGTATGTTTCACCTTGAGTACATCATGCAATTTAATTTCCACCAGAACCACACTATATTGCAATATTTTACACATGAAAAAATTGATAATTAGGGAGGATTCCAAGTTGCCTATGAGTGAAATGCATAAGAGATATCGACTTTTGGGACTATAGATACTTCTCATCATAGTTTGGGTCTGAGACATCCTCTATAGAGTCCTGTGTGTGAACACCTGATCCCCAGCTCTTGGCACTCTTTTGGGAGGTGGGGGAATTGTGAAGGGCTTGTGGAGTTGAAAGTGAGATCCAAGCCCTGGTTTTGGTCTAGCTTCTGCTATCTTGTCTAGTTGCTATACAAAGAACTCTACTGAATGCTACCATGACCACCACCATGACCACCGTGACCACCACCATGACCACCACCACCACCATCACTGCCACCACTGCTGCCACCATTATCATCACCACGACCACCATTATTGTCAACACTACCACCATTATCACCACCACCACTACCACCTCCACCATTAGCACCACCTCCACCATCACCACCACCACCATCACCACCATCACCACCACCACCTCCACCACCACCACCAAAGCCACCACCGCTGCCACTACCACCACAACCACCATTATCATCAACACGACTATCATTATTATCAATACTACCACCATTATCACCACCACCACCACCATCACCATCACCACCACCATCACCACCACCACCATCACCATCACTACCACCACTACCACTACCACCATCACCACCACCACCTCCACCACCACTACCGTCACCACCCACGACCACCACCACCACCATCACCATGGTGGAGCAGCTCTGTTATAACTTCCATCTATCACAGACCAAAAGTCACAATAGTATTCTGTCACAGTGATGAGAAAGGAAAGGGACAGGCTTCTGTGGTTGGTCCTCCCTCTGTCCCCACACCATCCTATTAGTGTCTGAGGAGTTTTTGGGGATCATCTGTCATTTAGCAAGCAGGTGTTTTCAGTCCATTGTGCCATGAGCAAATGGATACTCACTTGCCTGGAAGGGGAAGCTCTTTGTTCAGACTCTGGGTTTAGTCCCTTGCATCCAGGATAACCCCACCTGTCTTCCTGAGTAGGCTAAGGCAACTGCATTTCTGGGTCTCTGATGGTCGGGTGTTTGGAGAAGAACCTCAGCTCCGCCCCTGGGCATTTCTTAGAGAGACAGACATACTGTCATGGCTTGAATGTGAAAAGACCTCCACAGGCTCACGTGTTTGAATGCTTTGTCCCCAGCTGGTGGCACTATTTGGGGAGGTGGAAGCTTGCAGGAGGAAGTATGTCACTGGGGTGGGCTTTGAGGTTTATAGCCGAGCCTCATTGCCTGCTCCTGCTACTGTGCCTTCCCTGCCTGTTGGCTTGTCTTCCCCATCGTGATGGACTCTATCCCTCTGAAACTGTGAACCAAAATGAATCATTTCTCCTCCAGCTGCTTTGGTCACAGCAGCGGAAGAGTAACTAATGCACACGCTGACACTCTCTTGCTGATGATGGGACCATGGGGGAGTCACTTCCTCCTTTTCACTTATGCCATTTGCGTATTTCCATACCTCACTTCTTTCAGACCATCAGCAGCAGTAAATTAAGTAGCAGATGTGAGCAATAGTACCTTGCATTAATATTTCTTGTACGAATCCTTCTACGATCATTAATATCTCCCAACATGCACATCTCATCAGCCCCAAATCATCTCGCATGTCAGATTTTTTTTTAAATTTTTCTCCACCACCTCTTAACATTTGACTGCTGGACCAATGGGGTCAGAGTTTATTTCAGTCTTCCTGCCTGGTCTGTCACCCAGGGCAGGAGCCAACAGAGAGTCTGCATGGCCACGCTCATGACTTAATGGAAGACGTGTTGCGATGTTTTATAAAAATTGATTACAAGTACTGTCTTGCATTCCAATCTCAGGTTATTGAGAAACACTTGGAGGGGAAGTTTGGCTCGGGTCACAGCTTTTATTTGTAACCTCTTGATTCAGCTGATGTCAAATCCAGCTTCATTGTCAAGACAGGAAATGCTGGGGTCCTCTGGAAAACGTCTTAATAATCTCTACATTATTTATTCAAGATACTTGGCTAGCTCAATGGGGAATGACTTTCTCATTTGGAAATGTGTCATAGAATGCCCTTGACAGGAAATGAACTCAAGAGGCCTCTGTGTAGGGATGAATCTGGGCTCTGTGAGCACACACTGTCCAGCATAGTACTTCTCTCTCCTTATACTGACACGGGAGCCTTCTGCTGCTCCCACTCATCTCTTGTAACTCCACAGGTTCTCCAAATTCCACCTCAGAGTCATCTTTTCCTGCCTCCGGAAACCATTATCATGCCATGAGCTTTCAAAAGTGCTTCCTCCCATGTTTGGCACTCACCTGGTTACCTGTGAGCCGTCCTCGCTCTTTTCCTCTTTCCAGCTTCTGTTTCATCTCATTGAGCTTCTCTATCTGAACGACCCTGCGTCTGCACCTTCTCCATCATTCTAGTGCGCTCCCGACAACTCCACCACACCCCAGGGAGATTCCCAGGCCTTGGGAGGAACTGAGCAAGAGGATTACAGAGAAGAGCTGATGACTCCTTCACCTATGTCCAAGGAAGGCGCAGAGGGAGATGGCTGGGAAGAAGGAAAGAGGAGCTGAGCCAGGGGAGGCTGGGCTTGGAAGGGACCTTGGAACATTTTGGGGGCGAACTGTCAGGGACAGCTGGTGCCTCACATGGCGTGGGGCTGCGGATGAACAAAGAAGGCCAAGGAGTGGTTTTAATGAGTAACTGTCCATCCCTTTGGCACTTCGAAGGAGGCTGCAATGATGACAGAATGGTTTGCAAGTATCTTTTCGCTTTGGCTGTGCATTCCTCCTGAGCACCACACCCTGGCCCAAACTGGCCCATCCTATCAGGTCTCTGCTTGCTTTAGCATTTACAAATGCACCTTCCACAGCCTCCAACCCATACATACTGGAGACTAGTCTCCAGGAGCATCCTGATGGCAGGTTACCCATGAGGCTTTGCTTCCATCTGGACAAACAGTGGCAACCTACCCACTTCTTATTTAAATACTGTTGTCATGTCACTCAGAGGAGATCGAAAGAAGAAAGTTCAGGTGCAACCCAGAGCAGTCACTGGGAGCTGGATGCCTCACCACAAGCCCAACTCCCCAGATGCCTGGCCAATTGACTGCCATAAAGCCACAGATTTTACAGTTACCTGGGTGGTACACAGAGCACAGGGTAGAAGGGTACATTGTCCTCTCGTGCCATGAGCCGGAGATCCAGCCTGGAAGCCAGGACTGGTGCCAACTGGGAAGATTAAAATCTGGGAAGATTAACATCTTTCAGAACCTCAGCTTCTTTATCTTCAATCCCTGGTTCCATTAGGAGATACAAAGAGTGCTGGGCTCTCTTTTCCTGGCTGATGGAACTGGAGTGTACGAGTTTAGGGAGAGACCGGAACAAGCCCCTGTCCCCACAGTGGCAAATAGTTCTTGTGTGACTCAACTCTGGCCATTGGTAGCAGCCACATGGTCATTTACTTTTAGGTTGGCTTTCCCTCTCCTGACCCCAGGTGATGCCTGTAATCCCCGGGGATGGTTTTGGTTGTTATAATGAGTGACATCTGAGAGTGTTGATGCCATCCCAGGGTGCTGCTGCTACACATTCTCCAGAGCTCAAGTTAGCTTTCTACAACAAAGAGTTGCCCTGCCCCAATGCCAGCAATGTCTGAGTTTTCACAGGATTATAAACCTAGGTCTTCCTTGATGTTCAATAACAAACAAACAAACAACACCAAACCCTACCACAATTGATTAGTGATATCTGCATAAAGGCCAAGAGAGGGAAATGGAGCCCCAGATAGTTTTGAAGGCACAGGAAAAGCATGCAGACACACTCAGACTGGGGTTAAAGGTTTTTTTTTTTTTTCTTAAACTGCAAGCTTCAAGGGCAGCAACTGTGAGGGTCTGTTTCACTGCCACATCCCCAGAGTCTATAAAAGCATCGGCACACAGCAGACATTCAGCATGTCTGGAGAGTTAGAGAATTGAGTCTAGAACAGCATTGGTACAGGGCAGATGCTCAGCATGTCTGGAGAGTTAGAGAATTAGTCTAGAACAGCATTGGTACAGGGCAGATGCTCAGCATGTCTGGAGAGTTAGAGAATTAGTCTAGAACAGCATTGGTACAGGGCAGATGCTCAGCATGTCTGGAGAGTTAGAGAATTAGCCTAGAACAGCATCAGCACAGGGCAGACACTCAGCATGTCTGGAGAGTTAGAAAATTAGTCTAGAACAGCATTGGCACACAGCAGACACTCAGCATGTCTGGAGAGTTAGAGAATTAGTCTAGAACAGCATCGGCACAGGGCAGATGCTCACCATGTCTGGAGAGTTAGAGAATTAGTCTAGAACAGCATCGGCACAGGGCAGATGNCAGATGCTCAGCATGTCTGGAGAGTTAGAGAATTAGTCTAGAACAGCATTGGTACAGGGCAGATGCTCAGCATGTCTGGAGAGTTAGAGAATTAGCCTAGAACAGCATCAGCACAGGGCAGACACTCAGCATGTCTGGAGAGTTAGAAAATTAGTCTAGAACAGCATTGGCACACAGCAGACACTCAGCATGTCTGGAGAGTTAGAGAATTAGTCTAGAACAGCATCGGCACAGGGCAGATGCTCACCATGTCTGGAGAGTTAGAGAATTAGTCTAGAACAGCATCGGCACAGGGCAGATGCTCACCATGTCTGGAGAGTTAGAGAATTGAGTCTAGAACAGCATTGGCACAGGGCAGACGCAAAGCATGTCTGGAGAGTTAGTCAATGGAGGTGTGGCAAGAACAGCAGTACAAACTCTTTTAGCACCAAGCACTTTTTTTTTGTGTGTGTGTATTCAACCTATTTTAAGTTTCAATAACACAATGCAAAAGTACCAGTTGATGAGAATGTGAAAACACCAGGATATTGCCATTTTCCCTGAGAATGGTGCTTGCTCCTCTTCCCTCTCCTCCAAGAGTCCTCTAGAGATGTCTGCCCCAGGAATCCCAAACTGTTCTGAAAGCTGCAGCTGCTCAAACTAGAGAACAAGCGGCTGTGGCGTGGCAAACAAGTACAGAGGAGGCACTTGCCACGTGACCAAGACCCAAGGCTTGAATGTCTCAGAAGACAGACGGGAAGGCTGTGAGAGTCAGGAGACCAGGACATCCACTGCGAAACAGTGTCTCCTAGACATGACAGGGAAGCTGCACCCAGGAAATCTCAACAACACGGTCGTTTGAACGAGCCCAGCACAGTGACAATGTCAGTTGACACACAGGCGTGGAAGTGGGGGATCTCGCAAGAGCCCATCGCTAGATGAATAGCTACAGGCAATCACTGGCTGCTGGGAGAGGAAGCCAGTTCTCTCCAGGGATGAGCCCCTGCAAGTTTCTCTAATCCCAAGTGGTCAGCCCTGAACACAAAATGGTCCCAGTAAATATACCCATTATAACAATAATTAGAGGAAAAGAAGCCATGAGAGGAAGCGGGAGGGCATGGGAGGAGTGACAGGGTAAGAGGGAGGTGTGGAAGCGACGTTAACACTGTCCCTGTCATATAAAATTCTCAAAAAAAATTAAATTAAAACCAAACCCAGTTCTGAGACACACCCACCTTGCTATAGCTGTCCTTTAGTGGAGGAGCACCTTCCTCGTATGCGCAAGGCCGTGGTTTCAATTCCAGAACCTCAGAAAGTGCATCCAATTAGAGGACAAGAGAGGGGGGTTGTCATGCACATACCATCCACACCTTCCTTTATAGAAGTCAGACCAGCTCACCCACCTTTCCCGCCTCTCCTGAACTGACGAGAGACAACACCACAGAAGTAGTGGACTACTGAAATAGATTTACCACACTGGAAAAATTCCTCTCAAGGACCGAACAGACTCACCGAAAGCTATAAACAGTGCTGAACTTAATACAGTAACCTCTTGGTTCTCTCCAGGATCCATGTTAAATTACCATTACTACTATGATGAGCATCTTTGTTCCAAAATATGTATATGTGAATCCAAATGCATTAGGACAAGATTCTGAAATAGGAAACTATTGGATAAAATATAATAATTACCTAGAGGGCTGGAGAAATGTCTCAGCAGTTAAGAACACTGGCTACTCACTCTACCAGAAGATCCAGGTTCAATTCCCATCACCTACATGGTGGCCCACAACCACCTGTAACTCCAGTCCCAGAGAAGTCAATTAACCCCTTCTTGGCCTCCTTCGTCACTACATGCACATGGTTCACAGACATTCATGGAAGCAAACATCCATACCCATAAGATCAAAAGACCCACAAAGCATAATCCTTACCTTATTTTAATAGGGTTGCTTAAATATTTAGAAGGCAGTATCTCTAAAAAATGGTGCCCATTACTTAGTAGGATGAAAAGGGCTAAGGAAAAACATCCTGACACTGAC
Organism: Bramus lutescens; assembly: GCA_001685075.1. Taxonomy (NCBI): domain Eukaryota; kingdom Metazoa; phylum Chordata; class Mammalia; order Rodentia; family Cricetidae; genus Bramus; species Bramus lutescens. The sequence goes on along the minus strand of LOEQ01000097.1, from coordinate 551,513 downwards.
TTGACTTCAAAACCATTGAGCTTGCCCCAGAGCCGGGCTGCAGAATCCCACCAATCCCTGAGGTCCCTGAGCTTGAAATGCCACCAATCCCTGAGCATGAAATCCCAGCAGTCCCTGAGTTTGCCCCAGAATCAGACCGCAAAAATTCACCAATCCCAAGCCACCCTGGAAAGCCCCTCCCTCCAAGAAACTCTATATAAGCTTTGTACGGGTTCAGTTTGCTGCCGCTTCTTACTCTANCTATATAAGCTTTTTTCAGTTTGCTGCCGCTTCTTACTCTAGAGGCAGCCACCCTCCTGAAGTCTTTCTTCCGGATGAATCTCTTGTGGGGTGTGACACTTTCACCTGAGAGGAGCCCAGCTGCAACAGTTTTTCCCAAGCCTGAGGGGAGCAAAGCTTTAACACTTTCACTGGGGAAACTTTACTAGCAGAGCAGAGTTGTTACATTTGCTCTGGGGAAACTTTTCCCTGGAGCAGGGCTCTAAGCTGCTACACTTACCTTGACTTTGTGGCATTCCTTGGCTCCCCACTGCCGGGATCCCTTCCCATCTGAGCCACATGCTGGCAATTACTGTAGATCAGGAGCTGGTAAATTACAGGCCCTGGGACATTGTACTTCACTGCCTGTTTTTGATAAATAAAGTTTTATTGCAGCACGACACTGCTCATTCATTTACTTACTGTCTATGGCTGTTTTCGTGCTATGTGGGAGCATGGTAGTTACCATGGTAACCATATGGCCGGCAAAGCTGAAGATATTTACTATGTGGCCCTTAATGGAAAAAGGTCACTGGCTTCTGTTGTAGCTCAAACCTACCAGCAAGGGATGATTGTGGCAGAATTTCATCAGGACAGCTTTCCCAAGCAGAGGTGTGTGGAGGGGATACCCGAGGGAGAGGTGGTGTTGTAAGGTACATTGGAGTGAGAGGGTGCAGACTTTTGATTTGGTTTTCTCTTGTACAGAGGGAACAAATGTACAGTTGACGCCTCATAGGTCCTTGTTTGGGATGTTCATGGTGGGCGTGGCCATGGTGATATCCACCCACTCTCCTTTCTCCCTTTGCCTGCCAGGCTCTTAGAATTCATCCCGGGTGGCTACCTTCCCCCTCACTCTCCTTGTGTACACAGAAAAAGCTGTTCTATTATTCAAATTCTCCAAGATCAAGGATGCGAAATGAAGGCTGCCCCCCGGCCCCATAAGACATCCAAACAAATCTCACGGCTTCCAGATGTGACTGTGTCACCCTGGGATTAATACCGAGTAATCCAGTTCCAGCATCAAGACAGCGAAAATAAGCATTTACTCTCGCGGAAAATCATTTTATACTGATTACAAGTTGTAGCCTGTCACTGTGACGGGAATTGAAAATGTGTACATTTGCGAGGTTAATATTTCTCTCTAAAGCTGCATTCTCCCCCCGCCCCCACCCGCTCCAAAGGAACAGAGCTCGAAGTAAACATTTGTCCGGAGACAGCTGCATACTGACACATGAAGTTCAAGCCACCTTTTCATTTACTCAGTAGCTTTACTTGCCCGACACCGCAGCAGTGAGAAGCCAAGCGTTTGCAGCCAGCGCTGCTCATGTCTCAGGCTAGGTCGTTCTGTCCCAGGGGCTGGCTCTCAGCAGGGACTATCTCCAGCCTTTGGCCGGTTTTGTACTTGAGATGCCACTAGGACCTCTTCCTTAACGGTGACAATAGACGTGCCTATGTTAAAGAGCACAGGCCGGTCAAGTAAAATTGGTAAAGTGCTTGAGGCCCGAGTTCAGCTCTCCGGCACCCATGTGAAATGCTTCCTGTGATGGTGAGTGCCTGTAATCCAAGCTTGGGGAAATTGAGACAGGAGGATGCCCAAGACTCTCTGGCCAGACAGTCTAGCGAAATCAGTGACCTCCAGATTCCGTGAGAGATCCTGTTTCCAAAACTAAAGGTGGTCAGGATGCAATGGCGTATGTCTTCAATCCCAGCACCCAGGAAACAGAAGCTGATTGATCTCTTTGAATTCAAAGCCAGCCTGGTCTTTAGAGTTTCAGGCTAGCGAGGGATAAGTAGTAGCATTCTGTCTCAAAATAAATAAGTAAATAAGCAAACAAACAAAACCAAAACAAAACAAAACAAAAAATGGAACAGAAAGAGAAAGATAGCCTATATTGACCTCTGGCTTCCATATGCACATGTACCTGTGGGTACCCACACACGCACACAAACATGAACATGTGCACATGGATACACACACTAAATAACAAGCAAAAGTACATAATAGAGGTGTTGAAGCTGGGGGGCTCTCCAAGGTGACATGTAGTCAGCCTCAGTTTCCCTCAGGCTCACCACATTCCCAGCAAGCGATGCTGGCGCAGCCACAGAGTCATGACCAGAATGAAAGTGTATAACCAAAGCATTCTTGGGAAATTCCTTAAACCTATTCCTTCCCCTCATCATGAATGACTTACAGAGCTGACTGTCCAATCATTTTGTGCTAATGTCTGAGAAGTACTGAGGTACATTAAAGGAAAGCTGGCAGGGCATCCTTACTTACCAACCCTGGACCTTGGAATGCTTTTAGAAAACACCCAGTGACAGAGGAAGCCGTGGTGTGCACTCTACACAGACCGGCTTCTTTGCAAAGTTCACTTCGTCTGTCTTAATTAATTAGATTTCTGTTTGCCTCTGCCTCCAGCATGCTGGGATGAAAGGCATGTCCTGAAGTGGCTTTCTGAATTTAAACCTAAATCTATATTATTCTTGGAAATATCCAGAGAAGTCCAGCTTTTGCATCTATGTATCTTTGTTTGTTTGTTTGTTTTGAGACAGGGCTTCTCTGTGTAGCCCTGATTGTCCTGGAACTCACTTTATAAACCAGGCCATCCTCGAACTCACAGACATTTGTCTGCCTCTGCCTCCTAAGTGCTGGGATTAAAGACATGAGCAACCACACCTGTGCTTCCATGTTTTAGTAACTGGGCTTTTCTCCTGTGACTGTGACTGTCTGGGTTGGCCTGACAATCTGTCCCCTAATGCCTGTGTCACTCCTGTGGGTTAGGTTTCTGTGGTTGGTGGTAGTTGATCTGCATGTTTTAATGTCCATTTCCCACTGAGCTGTTACTTGCGGCTCTAGCCTCAGTTACTACTATTCTTTTTACTGATTTATTTTGATGCAGGATCCAGCCTGGCCTGGAATTCCCAGTTCTCCTGTTTCTTCTTGCAAATGCTATGTGTCACCTCGTTTATTCCTACATCCCAATACCCAGCAGTGCATGGTATTTCACTCAAGCACATGACCAAGAGGTGGAATCAGCCCCACCTTTAGTGGGTTTTGCTTGCACTTTCAGAATTGTTTCTGAACTAATAGAAATGTATCTTCTGGGTTTGGGGCATCGGTGTAGAACATGATCTTAGACGCACAGTGAATGCTCAGGAAACACTGCCTTGTTTCTGCTCAATCTTTCTGGTATCCTTAAAGCAGGGGCGATGGGTTTGCCATAGGTTGTGAGGCCTCTTTATCAGTAAATGCCCCCATATGCTTAGTTTTAGACAGGTTTCAATATGGAGTCCAGGCTGGCCTCAAACTCAGGATCTTCTAGCCTAAGATTCCCAAGTACCGGGATTATAGGTGTGTACCACTATGCCTAGTGAGTGCCGGATTATAGGGGTGTACCACTGTGCCCAGTGAGTACCAGGATTATATGTGTACCACCGTGTCCAGTAAGTACTGGGATTATAGGTGTGTACCACTGTGCCCAGTGAGTACCGGATTATAGGTG
>LOEQ01000097.1:510389-531381 GCA_001685075.1 Bramus lutescens | reverse complement strand
TTCCTAACCACTGCCCTTTCTGGGTCCTTTTGCTTGCTTCTTTTGTGATCCTTATTGGTGCCAGGCACAGTCCATAGTTACTTGTTTATTGTGTGTCTCTCACACTGTAACAGGAGCTACAGAAGAGCGATGATTCTGTCTTTTCAGTGCCCATGTAGTGCCCGCCACATAGACTAGGCTCCAAAAAGTTCATCAAATTGAACAGATTAAATATATTGAGTATATATATATGAAATATTAAATAAATTATCAAACGCATATTGTATAATATATTCATATGCCATATATGAATATATGTGAATATATTATAGGTATAGGCTTGTTAAATATATGTTTCCCTTACTGAAACTGTCCACCTTTATGCTTATTTCTCCTTGTTTTGCTCATGAGAAATGAAAATTTTATCTAGACATGGTCATTTCCTGGATAGCATCACAAAAATAAACATCACCACAGAGTCCAAAATCCTGCTCACAGAAAGGCTTGGGGCAGGACAGTCAACATGTGATGGTCTTATGACTTACAACTCAGTCTCTCTTAGAAGGTTGCTCCTGGCTAGACGAGAGGATCAGAGCTACAGAAGGAAAGTAGCTTCCGGTTAGTGCTGGAGAGAATGCTCAGCAGTTCAGGAGGGTTTGCAGAGGACCCTAGTTCAGTGTCTAACACCCATGTTAGACAGTTCACAACTGCCTGTAACTCCAGCTTTAGGGAATCTGATGCCCTCTTCTGGCCTCCGTGAGCACTGCACACACTCGCATACCACACACACTCATACACATATATACCACACACATGTATACACTACAGATATATTTCACACACTCATACTCATATATACTACACACATGTATACACCACAGATACATTTCACATACACATCTACATATACTTATACATGCACACACTTATATACACACACGCTCATACACACACATGCATGCACTCATACACATAAAAGAAATGGCTGGTGGACTGAAACCCTTTGGGGCTTTCTTCAGGCTGCCTAGGGACCTTTTGTCTCAGGCCATGGTATGTGTGGAGGTCAGAGGTCAACCTTCTGGTGTTGGTCTTCACTTGCCATATTGATCTAGACTGTCTTGACCATTATAACTTTAGTTATAATTATTATTAGAATAATGTCACATAAGCTGAGTTTTCTGGCTTCTGGAGAATCTCCTATCTGTTACCCGTCTCTCCAGGGGAATACTGGGATTGCAGGTGGGTGTGCGGCTGACATCTGGTTTTGCACAGTTCTGGGGACTGAACTAAGTTTGTCAGGTTGCTGTGGCTAGCGCTTTGCCCAGCAAGCCGTTTCCCCAGCCCCTGTGGTGTAACTGTGTTATCAGCGTTACCCACTTTCATGGTTTGTTACAGGAAGTGCATAATAAAGATAACTTGGTCTGAATAGGGAAGAAGAAAGTGCTTGGAGAATTGACAATTTTCTAAGTCATTTGGCTTTTCCAAAAAGTCAGGCACCAGACAGCACAGTGAAGGATATTAGCTAAGAAGTTATAGACAAGACTGGATCCCATTGTCCACACAGACTGAAGGTGTCTGCCCTTGGTTATGCTGTGTGGTCCAGGTCATCCCTCTGCAAAGCTGAGCTGGTGGTCTCAGCACCTCATGAAATCGTGGCCAAGAGGGAATGAGATAACTCATGCAGACTGCCTCTCTAACAGGAATTGAGCATTGGTATCTGCTACTGGTGGTATTTGAAAAGACTGTTGGTTATGTCCTTTCAAGAATACAAAATAACAAAGTCACTGTTCAAGGGGACATAGAACAGAGTATGTCTGTCTATCTGTCTATCCCACATCAATGGCAATAGTAGGCACATCTGATCTGTAAGGGGCCCTTCGGATTTGCCGCACCCTTGGCATCTTGTCTCTCATTTTACTTCTGTGACAGCCTTAGGAAGGAGCCTATTGTGATCTCTTCTGGGAGAAGAAGATAGACTGGTGGAGGTTGACCATTGTTAACAAAGATGAGAGGTGGACCTGGCATTAGATTCCAGCCAGCCATACCCTAGAAATGACATGCTTATCACCATGAGTGTAACCAGCTTGTGGATTTGCACACACAAAAGAGAAACTTTATTTCTTGATAAAGATGGATGGGGGAGAAGGGATGACGTTGGTTCTAGAGAGCTTGGGTCTGTGCCCTAGTATCGCCTCCGTACCCCCTTATCAATGATGACACTGCAATGTGTCAAGAATGCTGGTACTTGGCTTTAGTGGTAGCTCTGTGCCCTAGTATCGCCTCCGTACCCCCTTATCAATGATGACACTGCAATGAGTCAAGAATGCTGGTACTTGGCTTTAGTGGCAGCTACTAGAGAGGCTGAGGCAGCAAGACCATGTGAGCTCAGGGCTTTGAAACCAATCTGGGTAACACAGGGGGACCCCATATCAAAACAAAAACAAACAACCAATCAACTAAGCAAACAAAACTTGGGAATGGTCCTCACTATTTAATCTTCATGACAATAGATAGGCAGACAAAATCATCGGATTTATAGAAACATGCTCAAACCATGGATGTTGTTGGAACCGAACAATTCAACTTCTAGTACAGCTGAGGGAATTAGTGGAACGTGGCCTCCACAGTGGACATAAACCTGCACCCTTTGTGACTTCCCCAAATAGATATTCTAGAGACGGATGAACCATCCTCCCCTCCAGGTGAGGTGGAATATGAGCACCAGACTGCTTTAAGGCAGACATTTAGCAGTTTCTCCTCTTTCTGTATCAAGAGCTTGTACACTTAGCCCCCAGTGCCTTTGAGGAAAGAGAACAACATGGCTTCTGATTCTGGCTTTGGGCAGGAAGAGTCAGTATCAATATGATTTGGGATTGTGAATGAACAGGGAACCCAGAGGGTATAGGCTCTGTTTGTGGAAAAAGGGAAGGGTTCTAATCTTTAGGAAGAGATTAGAATAGACTATGAAGGAGGTAGTCTTTCAGGAAGTCTCTGAGGTCTGGGAAGTGGGGAGATTTTCTTTTTGGAAAGAAAAAGCCAACACATGGAAGCAGTTGTGTGGGTCTGAGAGCTAACAAAGAGTGTGGGTGGAAAGTCTGAAATGACGTGTTGGTGGCAGCACTGCCAGTGGCAGGTCCAGCCCTCCCATTGTTTGGGGGTGGGAGAACACCCCTTCCTTTTGTCAAGACTCCAGGATCTCATCTCTTAGCAGTGGCTCCATCCGTTTCTCTTGCTGTGTTAAAATACCGTGACAAAAAACAACATAGGGGAGGAAGGGAATTATTCCAGCTCACAGTTTCAGGTTCCAGCCCATCACTGTGGGAAAGCCCAGGCAGGAACTTGGAACAAGGCTATGTCATATCCTAGTCAAGAATGAAGGAAACAAACGCATGTGTGTTGCCCTGCTTTCTTCCTGGGACTTAGCACAATAACCCAACACTTACATATTTCAGAACTCCCTGCCTAGGGGATGGTTCCTCCTACAGTGGGCTGGGTTTTCCCACATCAAGTTATTGATTAAGACAATCCCCTACAGGCCATATCCAGTGTAAATAATACTTTATAGAGACACTCTTTCCAGGTGGTTCTAGGTTGTGTTAAGTTGACAAAAAAAAGATAGTAGCAGTTACACTTGGTATCATGTGGCTTATTCTATGTAGAAATCCTTGACTGCAGAATCCTAGTCAAGACAAGGCCCCAAATGTAGTAGAATTGGATTCTGGTGAAGTAGCAGTTTGGAAACCTTGGCACGAGTATTGTATGAACACTGAATGATTCAGTTAACAGACCCTTGTGGAGGATACCCCAGCTACAAGCATATGCCTCACACTGAGTGCTTAGGTTAAAAGCCAATGGGCCACTTAAGAGAATGTTTTAGAAACAGATAATGGGCTAGTTGTTTTCATGTAGTCAGGATTCTTCATGACAAAAGCTCCCCTCATTCCCGGGCATGTCCCCAGGAGCCAGAGAAACACATCAACATCAAGGACAAAGAATCTCTTGACTAGTGAAGATTCATGCATCTCTAGTGCCGGGCAGTCCAATTATCCCATTTTCAGGATGGCTTCTGCACACTCACATTGTTGCCTTTGGCTGTTCTGCTTCCTGGCGCATGGAGCCAGCATCCTGGAGGGTGGCCATTAGCACCTCTACACTTTACAAGAGGCATCTCTTTCCTAAAACCCCGCGAGATGTTCCAGGACCAGGCAGGTTGACAGAGGACTTGGCTACAGTGGCAGAAGCAGAGTGATTAGAAGCGATCATGCCTCTGCCCAAATAGCAGCTTGGATGAAAGAGGGCCGTAAAACTCCCACTGGAAGTTCTGCTGGAGTTGGCAGTGCCTCCTAACAATGTAGACACAGTTCTGCCAATGTGGTGCCCTGCGCCAAGACCCTACGCTCTAGGAGCCAATATGGCTTTCTTATTTGGGGTTTTCCCTCTGGAATCTTCAGTAACACGCTATTTTCAAGACTTTGAAGAGAAACACGGCAACAAACCATGGCCTTCCCTGTGAACCCCTGATGCAGCAAGGCAGCACTCCCAGATTCTGGGCACGCGGGGAGGAAGAGGTGCATGCAATGCCGACTTAGGCTGCCTTTCTGTCCTTACAGCGTGGGAAGAAAGCTTTAGAGGAGTGTCTGAGGGAAGCTGGGGAGAATAACTTCCTAGCTTTGATGGTAAAAACACAAGAAGAAAGGACAATTAGAGCATTCTAGAGATAAAGTAGCATTTTTTGACTTACTCTTAGTTCTCCAGGGAGGTGGTGAGTCCCAAGGCATGATGGGAAAGTCAGAAGATCTGCCATCTTTGGATATTTTCACAGAAGACACTCTCTGGTGAGTGGGACCTGTTGGTCTCCAGCGCACCTATGACTATTTTGTTAGGGGTCCTGTTATCATGGTTGAGCACTGTGACCTTCCCTGCTTTGCCTTTTAAAACCAACACCCTCCCACTGAAGTTCTCCTTCTCCTTCTCTGTTTCATTTCTGTCTATGGGGTCAACATCACTGAACATGCACCATGTGCCATATTATATTTAAAGTACCACCATGATCTGGATCAGTGACCTCCAAAATCCCCTGTGGTGAAACCGTGGCCTTGAATCCCTGATCCAGGGAACCTGTGGAGCTTTCAAGTGGTATGGCCTAGTGGAAGGAAGTGAGGTCTTTGGGTCATGCCTCTTGCAGTAGTTTGATGAGAATGTCTCCCAGAGGCTCAGACATTTGCACAGTTGGTCACCAGTGGGTGGTGCTGTCTGTGGAGGTTTAGGAGGTGTGGCCTTGCTAGAGGAAATGCATCATGGTGGGTGGGCTTTCATTAGAAGCCTCACACCACTCCTGCTTTGTGGTTTTGGTTGAGAATGTGAGCTCTCAAATTTCTATGTGTGCTACCACTAAATAAATGTTAAAAATGTAATACTAAAAGGCAAATAAAATACTTATCCTTATATCCACGGATAAGTGTCTCTCTTAGCCCTCATTGAAACGGTTTCTCTTTGAGATAGAAATTGACGGTTACGGAAAGCTGTAACAGATAAACATGCAGAGAACAACTAACTGGTCTTGGGGGTGCAGAACCTCAGTGGATACATCTGCAATACGATTCCTGTACCTAAGGCTCAGGGAGCAGCATCACAGGAGAGGGGGCAGAAATATTATAAGTGTCAGAGGACCAGGAAGTCTGTTGTTGGATTCTGTTTCCTAGAAGTGACAGGGAAGCTACACCACAATACCTCAACAACATGGCTGCCTAAGTAAGACCTGAATAATCACAGTATCAACAGACACGCTAACATGAAAGAGAGACCCACCTCCCATGGTCCAATCCCTAGACAAAAACTACAGGTATCTAAAAATGATGAGAATGGGAGAATTTGCCTCGCCCAGGGATGAGCCCCTTAACTGACTATCCAGTAAGTGCCATGATCAGTCCTGAAATCATGCATACATACAAGCAATGCTAGTCAGACTCAACAGGTTGTATTTATGTGTTTATGTATTTATACACACATGCACAGTAATAACAATTAAATAAAAAGAGGGAGTGGATTTGAGAGGGAGTAGGTATGGGGGGCTTGGGAAGGTCGGGAGGAAGAAAAGGAAAGAGGAAATTATATAATTATATTTTGGTGGTGCACACCTTTAATCCTAGCACCTGGGAGGCAGAGGCAGGTGGATCTCTGTGAGTTCGAGGCCAGCCTGGTCTACAAGAGCAAGTTCCAGGACAGGCTCCAAGCTATACAGAGAAACCCTGTTTCGAAAAACAAACAAAAAAAAATTAAAAAGGAAATAAAAGTTAAAACATTAAAAAATACCATGAAGGTCAGGGGAAGAGACAGAGGTGTTTGTGAATTAGAGGCCAGTCTGGGCTTCAGAGTAAGACCCTGTATCAAAATACACAACAACAAAAAGGGAATTTCTGGAAAGCCAACTATTTTTTTTTTTATAAAGTACTGAGGAAAAGAAAAGGTGGGTAAGGATCCCCTACAATAACAGACAGGACCCTCCCACTAGCTAAGATCATTGGGAATTCAAACAAAAATTCCAGGTGAAGCCAGGCATTGGTAGTGCATGCCTTTAATCCTAGCACCTGGGAGGCAGAGGCAGGTGGATCTCTGTGAGTTCAACGCCAGCCTGGTCTACAGAATGAGTTCCAGGACAGCCAGGAACATACAGAGAAACTTTATCTCGAAAAACCAAACCAAACCAAAACAAAATTCAAGATGAATTGTGAAAAAGAGTTTGTTTTGTGGGCACCTCTAATTCTGTGACTGAATCCACACTCATTACACAAGCAGAAATGCCGGAAGCCCCAGGCCCTGTTGGTACATGCCTGTAAAATCTGAGTACCTTTGATGCTGAGGCAGCAGGATTGCTGCAAGCTTGAGGCAAGCTTCAGTAACAACAGTAAGTTCCAGGCTAGTCAGGGCTACATAGCTCTCTAGAGGGGGAAGGGAGCAATGGGAGAAACGGAAGAGGAGAGAGTTAACAAGGAAGGGGAGAGTGTGAGAGAGAACAGAAAGAGAAGTCTCAGTTCAAGATCCATAGTTGAAATTTTCCTCGGAACTGTCATTTGTCACCAGGACAATATCTACTTATTAGGTTGCAGGCCTGGGGAAGATGCTAAAAGTATCATTTCTCCTAAAGAACAGCTTCATGCGAAACTGTCATTTTTTCTTGACCCAGCATCTAAATTCAAAGATCCTGGGTAAATGATAGAGGAGTGTGTTCACGCTGTGGGCGTGTAGCTGAGACGAGAGCTCTGACAGGCTTGGGGGTGTATCCTATCTGCAGAGCCTTGGTGACTGATGCCCAGGAAAGGGACAGCAGACATAGCTATGATGGGGGTGGGGGTGGGGCAGATCCCGGAGGCCCCAGGATGGGGTGACGCGTCTGTAGATCCTTGTGAGGAATTCCATGTGTGTAGACTCTCCTACACTCCGCGAAGGGTTCACAGGCAGAGACCGAACTTGCCTCCTTAGGTGGGAAGAGGCGGGAAACAGCCTTGTTGGACAAAGAAGTCACTTCAGCTTCAGCAGAAAGAAGCCCGGCCACTGGCTTTGGGAGGGACACTCAAGACTTTATATAGAGATATAAGCTGTGTGTGACAGCATTTGGGAGGTGGAAGCAAGAGAATCAGGAGTTCAAGGTCATTCTTGGGTACTCAGGGCTCGCCAGCCTGGGCTCCAAGGAAACTGTTCCCCAAACTATCAAAACAAAAGAAACCAGCAGCAACCAAGGATGAACTTGATCCCAGCACTAGTAAGAGGCTTTACCTACGTTTCACACTCAGTGGTGGCCATAGACAAACGCTGGGCCTTGATTTAGGATCTTTAATTCCTAGAACTTCATTTTCCTCGTCTGAAAAATGGGGATGATTCAAGATCTTTGGATTTTGCGAGGATTAAATAGAGTTTTCCAGGCTGTGAACAGGGACTACATAGGTCACGGTAGGTTGTGCTAAATGCTAGTGTTGCTAACAGCCTGACAGACAGCTTCCTAGACAAACAGTTCTGGGGATTCTGTGACTGTGGGGGCAGTCCACAGCTGCTGTTGCTCACCCCAACCCCTAGACACAGAGCCCAAAATGGCCTGGTGTACCTTAACTATAATCAAGTTATATTAACCCTCAGTGGCTTCACAGTGGCTCACAGGACCTGTCCTGCATCCGGGTGTGCCATGGTCCTCCTCAGAATTTTCCAAGTAGAACTAACTTGGAAACTCGACTCTGGAATGTCCCAGGAGTACATCTCCACATGGGAGAAACTTGCTGAGGCGAGGAGCACAGCTAGTATTTTGTTTTTGCTGAAGCCTCTCCTCTCTTTCTGCTGGTGGTCTGTGACATGACATTGTCATCATGTCTGCCATCGCTCACGCTAGAATAAACCAACTTAGGGGAGCCACAAGAGACACAAATACCACTTGTCTGAGAGCTCAAAGATCAGGGAGCTCTGTGGGTTCTTGATTAAGCATCATCAGTGTACCAGTATCCCCACCAGGGGCAAGAAAGCACTCATTTCAGTCTTTGAAGAGGCCTATTTAATCTGCATTATCCTCAAAATGGGACAATAACATTTTCATGGGTTTATAATTACTTGTGTGTTTGTGCATGTGTGTGCAAGCACATGCTGTGGCCCAAGTGCGAGGGTCAGAGGATGCTTTTGGGTGTTGGTCTCTAGCATCCACATTGTTTCAGGCAGGGTCACTTCCTGGCTTAAAAGTTTCTGGAGACTGTCTCAGTCCTGCCTCCCATCTCACTTGGGGGGGCGGCACGAGGGCAACAGATAGGCAATGTGTGGCTGGCTTTATGTGGCTTATGGTGGCTCCATCTCAGGGTCTTTGCACTGTGTGCTAAGCGCTCTCCCTGCTGAGCTGCCTCTCCAGCCCCTGTAGTCTGATTTTGATCACAGACAGTTGGAGAATTCTATATCAGAAGCCATTTTTTAAAATTCACTTGCCTTTACTATCTTAGAAGTTAAAATGAGTTAGGAGTTTTCTTTTTAAATGGAGCATAAAATTTGACGTCAAATTTGAGTTTTCTTCTAATACAAATTCTTACAATAACACAATTATATAATAACGTAGTTATGTTGCATATCATAAATAATTCTATGTTATTATAACGTTAAAAACAACATACACTTTTATGGAGCTCTTATATTCAGATATGGTTTTATGTAATAATGGCTATTGAATGTGCTCCTGCCTCAGAAAGAGAAACAGAGAGAAACTGTATTCAAGGTCACTGAAGGAAACTAGGTGGTATATTGATAAAGTCAATTCATGTAGAAGAATGGTGCTTATTTATAAATTTTTTTGCAAAGAAGAAAATTACAAACTTAGGCATCTTTGAGAGAAAAACAATACCAACCAAGGAAAATCTTTTCCTTTGAAATTTTCTCTTTTACTTATTTTTTTATTTATCTTTATTATTGTGTTTTTTCTTTTGAAAAACTGTTGCCAAAGTGACCAGGACTTTGGCTCTCTTATGTAGCCAACCCCCGGTCTCAGCATCCATTGCCTCTGGCAAGTTAAGAGTTCCCAAGCCTTTGTCCTGTCAACCCCTTTGAGTACTCAGTGACAGCTGGGAAATCTCTTCCCACCTGGATTCACAGAAGATTTTGTGTTCATTTTAAGGGTTTGCCTTTCTTTCCTTGCCACCTTATGGACATCTCCTGTGGGTTAAAATTCTGCTTATAGTGAAGATTCTAGCTTACCGTTCAACAGTACTGCTTACATCATTTGTGGAGTCTTAAAAACAGTGTGAGGCGCTGGGCAGTGGTGGTGCACACCTTTAATCTCAGTACTTGGGGGCAGAGGCAGGTGGATCTCAGTGTGTCTGAGGCCAGCCTGGTCTACAAAGCGAGTTCCAGGACAACCAGGACAGTTACACAGAGAAACTCTGTCTCTTAAAACAATAACAACAACACCCAAAAATGTGTGAGGCCTTTTGTCAAATTAATAAGTGCCCCAAGAAGGTGACATCAGAGTATGAAGCCAGGTGTGGGACTCCTCTGGCCACAGAGCCCTGTGTGATTCTGTAGACTGTGTAACATGGAAACTATGGGATTATGATTTCAAGCTTGAAGATCAGCTCTCTAAGAAGTTTTCTGCATGGGGCACCCTTGTCGTTTTCTGCCTTGTGACAATGATACCCATTTCATGGGTTTATAAGTTAGCATCTCAAAGGACTGGCATTGGCTCAAGACCTCCAAGACCAAGTTCTCAGCACAAAGGAGATTTATTTGCCCCAGAGGGTCAGAGGGCAGGGAATAAGAGACAAAGACAGGAGATAGAGGATGAGGGAGAAGGGGAAGGAAATGAGGGATGGAGGAAGGGACATTTGTCTCTGAGGGACAAAGGATTGCCTTTGGATAGAGAGGTGACAGACATGGCCCATAGGCAAATGGTGGTTTATAAAGGCAAAATGGAAAACCCCATGGTAGGATGAGGTGCTTAATTTTAAACGGGCAGGTTGATTAGGTGAACCAAAGGAGGATTTTGATTGCTGGACTTCAATACGTTAATATCTTAACCTTGGTGGTCAGCCTGAGGAGGAGGAGGTCCCTAGTCGCATCATGCCTTTCTTTCATTTTTTTTGAGTGGGTGAGGGGGGCCGTTGAGGATTGAGGTGAAGGCTCTTCTGCTTAGCTACTAGTGTAGGATGTTTCCCCCCCACAGATATGGTTCTGCTGTCATGACCAGGCTGGTCTCTAACTCCTGGGTCAAAGGGCTTCTCCTGCCACAGCCTTCAGGGTAGTTGGAATTATCAGTTTCCTAGGAAACAGACCTGGGTGGCTAGCTTCAGGAATGCAATCTAATGGTTTTTAGCAAGGCAGAGGGAATGCGGGAGAAGGGCGGGACTTGCCAGAGTCGTGCTTGTCATGCTCAGGCTGGTCAGATTTCCTTCAGTATCAGCCCATCCCTAAAATAGTAAATGGACAATATCGGTTGCGTTATTCTATTAAAGTAGAACACTGTATGCGCAAATCAATTGTATGCCATTTCCTTAATAAAACCCCATGATGGCCCTGCCTTGCATTGCATGAGGTCCGGCTCGAGCTTCCTTCTGCCTGCGCCCCAGCCACCTCCACATTAGCTCAGCAAGCTCAAACCATCCTTGCCTTCCTCTAGTTCATCATTGCTTCTCATTCCAAGGATCACACTGCCCAGAACATTCACTGGCAGAATTTGCATGCATAAAATGCATTTATTTAAGAAGTATGATCCAGGGGTTCTTAGCATGATTTTAGTTATTCAGTTTTCACCCTAGTTTAATCTTAGGATATTTTCATTGCCTTATAAAGACATCTGGTTTTCCTTCACAGTGTCTACCCATTCCCACCCTCAGCCATGAGAGACCTTTCTTCTGTCCTGCACTTCTTTAATTCTGCCGTTCTGGGCTATTTCATGTAAGGGGAGCTACACAACATGAAGTCTTCTGTGTCTGGAGTCTTTCACTCTGACCAATGTTTTTCAGAGGAGCCTGGGTGTGTTCAGGCTGCTATGATTTGAGACTCAGTAATGCTTTTCAAGTTCGTCATTATTATAGCATTTGTCAGTACTTCATCTTTTATTAATTGCTCATTATCATTTTATTATGAGGATAAACCATATTTTATTTACCCATGTATTAGTTGAAGGACGTTCGGATGTTCTTAGTTTTTGATTATTATGAGCAGTGTCACAAAAACATTTGCAGGTCAGTAGAGAAGCATTTCTTAGCAATTTTGCCCAAAAGAATTCCCTTTTCTCCCAACTGCCTCTTCAAAATCTTGTCAATTTCCCTTAGAACAATTATCACATGTAATTGCTTTTTCTTCTCTTAAAAATTTATATTTCTTATTAAAACAATCTGGGGATGGAGAGATGGCTCAGCAGTTAACAGCATGTACTGATCTTGCAGAGGACTTGAGGTTGGTCCCTGGTACTCAACTCCGGGAGGGGAAAAGGCTCACAGTCATCTTTAACTGCATCTCCAGGGTACTGGATGTTCTTTTTTGACCTCTGAAGGCGACTACTCTCACATGTGCATACCCGTCTCCTCATCCCATGCACAGACACACAAATATAAAACTAAGTCTCCAAAGAATCAACCTCCCCAATTCTCTAGCCCCTCCAATAACAGCTTGAGCCCTAGAGGACAGAAACAAAGACCACTCTCCTCCCTGATCCATCCTGATTCTGAATGTGGAAAATAATTGCCAAGTGAATGAACCCATCTTCCAGGGGGAAACTAGGGACAGAATCTAGATGAGTAAAGTATGCTTCTGCTTCCCACCTAGTCTTCATTCTGTCTTCCAACCAACATTTGGGGCACTCCTGTGGGTGGCAGGAGACTAACTTAACGGCAAAGTCACAAAGGGGAGTGTGATCCTGGGGGAAACTGTCAGGAGAGTGTGAGAACCACATGCAAAGCAAAAATAGCCCAAACCCAACCATGTGTCAAAGAGAATGCCTGTGACTGGATTCTTTTCTTTGCCCTGGTCTCCCTCAAATTAATGACATTCCTCTGGAGTGTTTGTTCCTTATTTTCAGGGTGGCCCTTTAGTCAAAAGAATAAAACCAGCGCTTAAATTTGCAACTATGGTGTTTTGAGTCTGATTTTGTACAACGGGACAGCCTTATCTCATGGATTCAGTGTGTGTGTGTGTGTGTGTGTGTGTGTGTGTGTGTTTGTGTACGTGCATGTGCACTTGACTACTAAAGTACATTTTCTTGAATTAAGAATGTGTGGAATATTGATGTAGGAGGGTCATCTGTCTATGTGTTACTTTCATTGGTTAATAAAGAAANTATGAGCTAGCCGTGTGGGAGCTGGGCCGGACGAAAAGCAGGCCTGCTTCCCCTCATCACTACAGAATATCACCTTGATATCATAGAAACTGCAATGGTGACTCATTCACTTCTCTCACTCAGAATTCCTGAAGTTTTAAAGAAAACATCCTAGAAGGAAATAGCTGAAATCAGATAGACAGATCCAACAGCAACCAGCAAGAGAGCATGGCACTTAGGATGTCCTGGAGCCTGTCACAGTTCTCCTATGAGCTGAGTTTTATCCAGTCTTTGTTTTCTGCTCTCATTGTATGTCGTGTGTGTGTGTGTGTGTGTGTGTGTGTGTGTGGTGTGCATGGGTGCTAGCCCATGAAGGCAGATGCGAAGGTCAGAGGTTGATGTGGGATATTCTTCCTTGACCACTTTTCACCTTGTTTATATATTTATTCAGAGACAGTGTCTCTTGCTGAGACTGAAACTTGCTGCCTGGGTTAGACTGGCTCACCACCAAGGCCCTGGGATCTGCCTATCTCTACTCTGCCAGCACTGGGTAACAGGTATGCATTGTCAAGCCTGGCTCCCCGCTCCACCAAGGCAGGGTTTCTCTATGTAGCCCTGGCTGCCCTGAAACTCCCCATGTAGACCAGGCTGGTCTCGGACTCACAGAGATTCTCTTGCCTCTGCCTTCTGAGTGCTTTGATTAAAGGCGTGCACCACAACACCTAGAACACCTGACTTTTATGTGCACTCTAGGGATCCAAACCCAGGTCTTTGTGCTTGCACGCAAGCGCTTTACCCTTTGAGCCATCTCCCAAGGCCTCGATGTCCTTATTTTGACTTTCTTTAACTTTTATTTTGTCCTAACATTTCCAAGTTCTCAAGCATAGCTATGGACCTAATCACTTCCTTACTGTACTGGCTAGCTTTATGTCAACTCTACATAACCTAGAATCACTGGAGAGGAAGGAACCTCAGTTGAGTAAATGCCTTAAAAAGACTGGACTATAGGCAGGCCTGTAAGGTATTTTCTTAATTAGTAATTGATGGAGAAGGGCCCAGTTCAATGTAGGTGGTGTCATCCCTGGATTGATGGTCCTGGGTTCTATAAGAAATCAGCCTGAGCAAGCCTTGGCGTGCAAATTAGGAAGCAGCATCCTCCATGGCCTCTGTATCAGCTCCTGCCTCCAGGCTCTGGCCCTGCTGTTCTTCAGTGATAGGCTCCAGTGTGGAAGGGTAAGCCAAATAAAGCTTTTCCTCCCCAGCTTGCTGTTGGTCGTTGTGCTTCGTCACATAGAAACCCTAACTAAGACATTTGCCTTTTTATCATTTCAGTTCCAACAAGTTTATTAACAAGTTGTCGGGTCTAGCAGTGGTGCTCAGGATGGACTGCAGCTTCCCTGGGCTTATGCGAGTGTGAAAGTCCTGCCAGCATGGCAGCTAACAATAGTCATCTTAGAGAGGGAAACCAGATATTGTAGTTTACCTGGGACTGTCCTTACTTTAACATGGAAATACCCACAGGCCAGGAAGTGCCAGTGTCCTGGGCCAATGTGATCATCTTGTTGCCCTCCGTCTATCTTTCTATATTAAAAAAAAATTCTATCAAGAATTACTGGTGCTTCTCCAGCAGCTTAGCATTTCATTTTGTTCTAAATTAATTGCTCATACCTTTGCTTTGGCTGATGATTCTGCAATGGGGCTTAACACACTGGTTTCAGCAATCTTCAGATACAAACGTAGCCCATCGACTCAGAAGATTTATATGTGGAAATAGAACCCAGGGAATCAAATGTAGATGCATGAAAAGACTCCAGTTCTGTGCTGCTAACTAGAACCAAAGGTGGAAACCACTGCAATAATGCAGCCATAGGCCAATGGCAGCAACAGGCAGGCATTCCACGGAATGGTTCTGGATTGCCTTTAAAGAATCAGTGTAGGATATTTAATGGAAAGGTGTTTACAATGAGGTAAAAAAGAGAAACTTTTCATGCCATATGCAAACGTGATGGTTAGTGTTAACCTTTGGCTCAACAGGGACTAGAATCATCTTGGAGAAGGACTCTGCACAAGCCTGTGTGGATTGTTTTGACTTTGTTAATTGAGGTGGGAAGACCTACACACTGTGGGCAGCACCATTTTCTGGCTGGGATCCCAGACTCTACAAAGTGGAGAAAGAGAACCAAGTAGCCGTTTGTATATCTCTACTTCCTGGTTATGGATGTCATGTGACCAGCTGCTTCACTTCCTTCCTCACAGTGATGGTCAGTACCCTCGAACTGTGGGCCAAACAATCTTTCTCCTTTAAGTGGATTTTGTCAGACTATTTTATCTCCACAGGAATGGAAGCTAAGATAATAGGTGTGACTAATTGTTGGTTGTTTCTTTTTTTTTTATCTTTTGCTTGTTGTTTTTTGGGGTTTTTTTTGAGACAGAGTCTCAAAAAATTTTTATCCAGCCCTGGCTGCCCTGGAATTCTCCATGTAGATAAGACTGGCCTTGAACTCACAGGTGTCCACCTGCCCCTGCTTTCTGAGTGCTGGGCTGGAATTAAAGGGCATGTGCCACCCCTCCCCGCTCAGATTTTTTTTTCTATGATGTAATTTGCATAGACGTGCATGGTAAATGTCTATCAGTCAAATTACCGACAGTGAGTGGTAACTGGATTGCCAAGACAGTACTGGACGGCTGTGCCTTAGCCTTGGCCACTAAGCCCACTGTCTTTTCAGGTATCATAGGATGCTTTGCTATGAAGAACAGCACACTTGGGAAGACTCTCCAGGGCTCCCTTCCACCCTAGTTTCCTGGCTCTAGGCCTGTCTGTCTTCGGTCGGGACCGTCATTTTCTATTGGCTGTAGAATACTGGAGATTACTTTATCTGGTCCTATTTTGATTTCTTTTGTTGTCTATTCCTTTATGTATGGACATGTATTAGTCTCATTTTTCGGAGTTATACAAGTTACCCAAAAGCCGAGGTAGCTAAGAAAGCCTCCCAGAGTTACCAAGGGAGGAGAGAGAGGTCAGTAGGTTGCAGAAGCAGAGAGAGGGCTGACGGATGTTATTCAGCAGACATGGTGGAGGTTGCATCCCCTGCAGTAATTTTCATTAGCATCAGAAAGCTTTTTGCCCTCAAATTATCCTATTACCAGCCCTAAAGTTGATACCCAAGATCCTCACTCCTGTCTTTATGGTTGGGCACCAGAAGCTGCTAGTGAACTGTGTATTTGTGAAGCAAAGGCCTGGTTGGCCAGCATCAGTTCGGCCTATGAGAGTTCTTAGGGCCATGTCCAGGTCTGCAGTGGGCTGAATGAAAGTAGGACACATATTTTGAAGGTTTCCAGGGTGCTGTGGTGTTAAAGGGTTTTGGTTTTTAGAAACTCAGAGAACTGACCAGCTATGAACTATACTGGGAAAAATAGGAGTTTAGGGGAGGGACCCAAAAGGCACACAGATGGGCAATGAGCTGGCCGTAAGAAAACATGGAGCATGACCCAAGGCTCTCAACTTGCAGAACCACCACCCCTCTCTCTAGATGAAAATTTACATGGTTTTGAAAGCGGAGCCAGTGAATGACATTTTGAGTGGAATAATTTAAGGGTTGTAATAGTTCAGGGATCGAGAGTCAGACTTTTGGGTGTTTAAGAACACTGTTCTCAAAGAGGAGCTCAGTTTGGTTCCCAGCACCCGCATTGGGCAGCTCACAACTGCCTGTAGCTCAGGCTTCAAATGATGATGTCTTCTGGCCTCTCTGGACACTTGCACACTTACATGTACATATGTGTGCACAATTCCCTGTAAAAAATAAGGCTAAACCATAAGAGGACCTTATAGTTGTTTTTCATCCTGCTTGTTGGGTGTGTTCTTACCCAGCACTTTGTACATACTCTCCTCTCTTAATTCCTCCCAATAAATTTAGGGAGAGATTATTGGTGGTGGTAGGAGCAGAGGCACAGGGTACCGGGGAACACTGAAAAAAGTCTCAGAAGTACCAAGTTGGGAATTGGATTCCTGTCTCTCTGGCTCTAGTTTTCTTCTCCTCTTGGCTCCACGTGGGACATTATTTCTGACTCTTTTATACATATTTTAGGAATTTCCAAAAAGGATTTATTTTGAATCATGCATATATGCATCGGTGTGAGTGTGTATACACATGAATGTGATGCTCAGGGAGGCACCCGATGGTTGTGAGCTATCCAGTGTGGGTGCTGGGAATCAAACTCACGTCCTCTGGAGGAGCAGTAGGTACTCGCAACCCCTGAGCCATCTCTCTATTTTCCTTTGCTTCTGGTTGGTGAATAAGCCTGATTTTAAGGGGACTGCCTGATGCGGACATTTCTGTTAGTGGCTCTGGCATGATCCCTTTACAGCTGGTCCCAGATTAGGATTTGGTTGAAGAAACATGGAACAGGAAGCTTGGGACACAGGCATTAGAATTCTGCCAATCACTGATAGTCTTCAAAATTTTGGAATGATAATTGAGTTGATTTTATATGTGACCCAGACTGATAAGTCTATTGAAATAGAACCCATTCATACTTGTAAACATTAAACTGCCATACTGAAGGTGTCATTATAATTCTATTTGCAAACCACCGAAAACCTCCTGACAAACTTTCGTTTCCTTTGTTTCCCCCTTTCATGAAGTCCTTAGGTTATAGTACTATGTTATTTTCTTAAACTCGTTGTCATTCTGAGACAACAGCTTACTGTGTAGTTTATTCAGGTTGGCCCCACACTTGAGACCCTCCTACCTCAGCCTCAGCAATGCTGAGATGGAGGTGTGTGTTGCCATGCCCACCTTTGCAGGGCTTGTTGAAGCTTGCATTTTCAAATGCCGCATTCCACCTTTTCATAAGCAATCCTGGATTAAAAATGCAATTTACATCACCCGTCTACTTGCCAACCTGAAGGGGGGAAGTCTCACAGAGCCCCACCTCTAGATGAAGAGCTACAGGCAATCACTGGCTGCTGAGAGAGGGGGACAGCCTTCTCCAGGGATGAGATCCCTCATAGGCTATACAGTACCAACGTTTTAGCCCTGAACACATACACAGAGGAGCAACACTAAATGGACTCGGTGGGATACACACACTGTGTGTGTGTGTGTGTGTGTGTGTGTGTGATGTGCATATATTTTCCATATGTAACAATGATAATAAGAAGCCTTGAATTTTTAAATTTGAGAGGGGGTTGGGGGAACACGGGGATAGCTGATGAAAGGAGGGTAGAAATGATGCAAATTTAGGAGTGAAATTCTCAAAAAAGGCTTAAATAAAAAAACCATTAGCAGGAAAAAATACCTTCACTCAATAAAGAAAAAGCAGTGAATTAATGAGGAGTTTGCTTTTATTTCAAAATTTTGAGTATTGGCAGATTAGAAGTTGACAAAATTATTCTTGTCCAATTTGCAGATCACATGCAAATCGCCCCTCCTTCGCTTCTCTCTCACGGGTTGTAATTGAAATGTTACATTTTCATTTTAGACTGACAAATGAAAACACAATCACACCCAGAAATATTCAGAGGCCAAAACTGAAGGCTGGAGCCTGTGAATAAGCCATTCTACAACAGCTGTGCTCCTTGGATACTGGCTTATCAACACGGAACTATTCCAGGGCCAGAGAGACGAGCTCAGTGTGTAAACAGGCTTGCTGCCAAGCCTGATGACCTGAGTTCAATCCCTGGAACCCACATGAGGGAAGGTGAGAACTGACTCTTAACAGGTTGTCCACACGTACGCCATAACACACATATACACGTGTGCATGCACACATGCTATAAATGTCCACGTGCCTGCCACGGCATATATACACACACATGTGAGTATGCAAACACAACAAATAAATAAAAAAAATTTTAAGAAAGCAATAATTTGAATGAAAAAGATTTGCTCAGGGAGTATCTTTTTGAATCAAACTGAGTTTTTAGCATCTAACAGTGTCCAGGGAGTGATCTGTTACAGTGAGACCCAGAAGTGCCGAAGTAGCCACAGGTTGTATAACGTTCAAGGAAACACAGGATTTTCCTGGTGGAATGTTGGCCAGACAGACAAGATGTATTTCATTTTTGTGAAAACACTCAGTTTTCAGTACTATAGAGCCCCTCAATAAGAACCCCTTTGTTAACTTATATAACATGTATTATTCATGTATCATCTGGAAGGGATGCCGGGCGGTCTTGGTGCTGCAGAAATAGAGCGGAGCAACAGCAAAATTCTTGCCTTGGCAGTTACTGTTTGGGTGGGCCTTGGCTAGGCATAGTAGGCATGGGGTTTATATGTAGCATGCAATGTCTTGACCACACGGCTAAACTGAGAGTCTCCCACATGGCGTTCATTTGGGGCTAGCCTGAGATGGTTGGCCAAGTGTGCATGTTCCTTCCAAAACTACTGAGGGAGACAACTCCAAGGGAGGGTGCCATCCTGTGGTCTGTCTAAATAAGAATTCTAGGTGGTCTCCGAACTGTGTCCTTTCCTCTGACTGACATGGTCGGTGTCACAGAGACATGGGAGGGAACTCCATCACCAAGAATCACACCACGTTTAAGGAAGTCATTTGTGGCAGCCTGAATAAGGGTCGCTGAGATGTTCACTTCCTAGTCCCCCAGCCTGTGAATGGTAGAAGCACTGTACCCCAGCCTTTAAGGATCATGAGAAAGCAAGATGATTCTGGGTTGTCCAGGTGGCCCAGTGTCATCCCAAGGGTCCCATGCCACAGGAAGGCAGGGAGGTCTGTCATTAGCAGATAATAGAAGTGGTTGGGGAATTCAAAGAAGAGGTGATGAGTCAAGAAATGTTGGTCAATTTTGTGTGTGTGTGTGTGTGTGTGTATGTGTATATGTATCTGTGTGTGTATGTGTCTGTGTGTGCCTGAGTGTCTGTGTGTATGTGTGTAAGTGTGTGTGTATGTATGTGTGTGTCTATATCTGTGTGTGTATGTGTGTATGTGCCTGAGTGTCTGTGTGTGTATGTGCGTAAGTGTGTGTGTGTATGTGTGTGTATGTATGTGTGTGTATATATATCTGTGTGTGTACGTGTCTGTGTGTGTGCCTGAGTGTCTCTGTGTGTATGTGTGTGTGTCTGTGTATGTGTATGTATGTGTGTATGTATCTGTGTGTGTATGTGCCTGTGTGTATGTGTGTGTGTGCACTTGCACACACATGAATTCAGGAATCTCTGGAGAGTAAAAGAGAACATCAGAGCTCCTGAATCTACAGGGTGTGCGGTGCCTGATGGGGGCACTAGGAACTGAACTTTGGTCCTCTGGAAGAACAGTGCTGTTAACCACAAAGTCAACCATCTCTTCGATCCCATACTTGATTTCTTAACAGAAATTGCTTCTTAAGTCCCCTTTTCAGACCTTCGGAAGCCACACAATACTAAACTGGCTCATTCATATTTTTTTATAAGAAATAAGGACTTAGCATGGTCTGGGCATTGCCCATTGCTTGTTATATGCAGGAATTAACTAACTTAATTCCCAAGAGAACTCTTGAGGTAGGCTGATCATTATCTACTCTTACAGTCAGGGAAACTGAGGCACAGTCTCACAGTTAGTGGCAGAGTTGGAACTCAAACCCAAGGAGGTTGGCCCCTGAGCCATGCCCTTTTGCAGAGTGATGTGTTGTACACTCAGGTACTTAGAGCCCAGTTTGGAATCACAGAGCAACTTAGCCCAAGAGCAAAGCCGGATGCTGGTTAACATAAAGGCTATCGAAGTAGGCCAGGGCATTTCGTTGAGTTAAACTGCTTTTGATGTATGATCAAGTGTGATTACAATGATTATAATCTCGTTAGCTTGCTATCCTTGTGGGGCTCATCCAGCAACTCCTGAAGACATTTTACAAAAAAATCTTTGCAGTAGCAGCAACCATTGGAATGAATATTTCATCTTCCCGGGGGAGATGGCTTTGAAGAAAAGCATCTATTACTGTGGGCACCTTGAGCACAACTGCTTAGAAACAAAGCGAGAACTGGGCGTGATGAGGCAGATCATCACACTGAGACACACAGCACACAAGTTTAGCGCCTTTCTGTAACTCGACCCTCGCTCTCACCCAGCTAGTTCACTAAAAAAAGAAAAGTGCAACTCAGTATCAGTTTGGCCTCCTTGTTTTCAAAAGTCTTCTTCCTTTCCTCCCTCCCTCTCCCTTCCTTCCCCTTCTCTCAATCCTCCCCTCCCTCCCTCCTCCTTCCCTTCCTCCTTCTCTTCCTTCCTCCCTCCCTCCCTCGCTCCTCCCTCCCT
>LOEQ01000097.1:497701-510120 GCA_001685075.1 Bramus lutescens | reverse complement strand
ATATATATCTAAGAGTTTCTGTTTTCAGTTCTTTTTGGTACATACCTCGGGGTGGAACTGCTGACTTGTGTGGTAAATCCGTATTACACATATCGGGGAGTCGCCGGACAGGCCCTCCCTAAAAGCCTTTCCACTTAGGAATGATTCCTTCCGCCTCTGTGAATCGCCCAGCAGGCAGAGTCATAGCCCCAGATAGTAGATGACACGGGAGAAATGAGCGCGTGTGTGGTTTCCTTTAGGGATGAAGGGAATGTTCTGGGATGAGACAGTGCTGTGAACACACATCTCACAATGGCTAAAATCAAACTTGGGTCTCAGTGGTCAAGAGCACACACTGATCTAGCAGAGGACCAGAGTCAGGTTCTCAGCACTCGTAATTGGCAACTCACAAAAGCCGGTAACTACAGTTGCAGGAGATCCACTGCTTTCTTCTGGTCTCAGAGGGCACCTGCATGCATGCACATGCTCACACTTAGATATACACACATACACACTCACACACACTTAAAATACAACCCCTCAAATCTTATATCATGCATGTTTTACTATAATTAAACAAAACAAAGCAAGAGTGAGCGGACTGGCAAGGCCCCAGTCTTATGGGGCACATAGGTTAATGAATAGAGACAGACCATAGATAAATCAATAGTTTATACAGTGGATTCATCTGTGCTCTGACAGAAGAGGAGCTGGGGAATTGGCTGGATAGGACTCAGGTTGCTGCTAGACAGGCAAAGACTGGCTGTTAGGGGTCAAGGTGTGCAGATGGGGCTGTGACATTATGATGTCCTCTTATGCGTCAGTGGTACTCAGTTGGGGGGAGGTTCTTTTGCCCCTTGGGGGAATATAGCAAGCTCTGTAGATGGGTTTAATTGACCTGACTCTGGAAGGGAGCTTGCCACCAACTTCTAGTGGGTAGGAGCTGGATAGAATGGGAAACTCTTCTATTCCCCGACAAAGACCCCAATGGGACAGGCGCGATACCCTGCTCTAACCATGCAGATCCCAGCCTTGAAATGCAGCCCAGCCAGTTTTTATACAGTGTACAGGTGGAGGGGTCGTTCTCTGAGAGTCCTCTGGAACTGGGGTTCTGACTTTGACCTCTGAGTCTGCAGCCTGAGGAAGACTAATGTTCTTCTCAGCCAGCTGACTGTGACAACTGAGAGCATCCACAACTGTCACTCTGTGTTCTGACTCGGACCTAGAACTGGACAAAGATCTTTCTGGAGACATTGTAATGAGGTGTGGGAAACTCTGCAGGAAAACCCACAATACTTGTCCAAGATCAAGTTTTGGCAAAATCAGAGCACCCATGCCCCAGGCCCTACGTGGAAGTGCCTTTTCATCATCATAGTTTAAGATGGACGCTGTCTTCCTGCCTCCCCCACGGGCTGGGGGCACCCCACACAGCATTCTATCAAGGCAGCAAGAGATGAATTCACAGAAGAATCCTCCTCGGCGGCGCCTCCTGGGCTTCCTTGGAATTGCCGTAGAGGTTTTCCGTGCAAAGCTCTCTGGCCACAATAAGATATTTACTGTCTTTATCGGAAGATCAAACCCACCCACGGATGTCACATTGCTCAAATTCCATCAGTAGATCAGACAAGCTGTCTCTGGAAGAGGACATTCCAGCCAGCAAGTTCAGAGCGCACTGGCTTTGAGGGCCGGTCCCTTCCTATTTTCTGTCATTGCACCCTGAGCCTTTGTTGTCTCCGCACTGCTGATAAATCAATCCATCAAAAAATTTCCTCAGTGAAACTCAATCAAGAAAGGTCATGTCAGCGGGAGAGGAACAGATTAAATTAGCATCAAATTAGACATGGAAAGTGAGTTCTGTCAAAATCATCGCAGCGCTCAGCACAATTAGAATATGTTAATTATGCATTTCATTAAGGTGGATGTGAGATGAAATGTCACTGGGGTAGGCATCCGAAAAAGGGAAGATTGCCAGGCACAACTTTCTCTAGACAATGTGTGACACCTTCATTACCATCGAGGATCACGAGTCTGCCTTGACTTTTTCTGTAAAGGATTAAACCATTAACTATTTGCTGGCTCCTCTCTCTTGTGAAAAGGGGGGGTCCCTATCCTCAGAGCAGACCACTCCCTTCCAAGTGCCTATCTGGCTTCTGGACCGCCATGCCCCCTCCGGGGAGATTGCTGCTGAGAATGCCCGATGGGCCACGGGGAGGTGGCAGGCATTTAATGAACTCCTTGGAATCCTGCCACTGCCTCAGGGGTGGCAGGATGCTGAGAATCCGGAGAGGAGAGAAATGAGGGGTGAGGATTACAGAGGGAGGGGAGGAGGGGTAGGGAAGGGGCTCTTGGCCCCAGTCTTGGGGATGAACGATATAATCAACATAATGGAGAGTGGGAGGGAGATCTAATTTCTAAATGCATACCCAGCAGACTCTCATTTGGCGAATTCTTTTGCAGCCTCTCTGAGTCATGGTTACCCAAGAGGCTCTGACTTCTAGTGAGGTGGCTTCATCACTCCTTAGGCGCTCAGCGTAGAAGGCAGTGAACCTCAGCAGCCTGATCCTCTGAGACTACGGTTTGGGTATCAGTTCCTTCTCAGGGCTTCCTACACTGGGAGACTCACAGAAAGGGCTCTGGGTGGGTTATTCCTGACCTTGCTTCCTCAGGTAATTCCTACCCTCCCTCCCACCACGAGCCACTGCCAGGCAACCAGCATTCTAGAGCAACGTGGTTCTTCAGGGAGGTTTTGGTGGTGCCTCACGAAGGGAATCTCTACCGTGTTCTTTTCCCTTGTACACGTTGTCTGTCTCTGCGGGGAAAGCTCCTGTCTCTCTGTTGGCTCTTCCTGGATGTCTTAACATCGACAGAGCACACAGTCATGCGGGATTCTTCTAGCTCAAGCCAAAGTGAGACCTGGCTCCCTACAAAACATGCTCCTTGCTGCCCATCTCCCCTCCGTCTGCAGGAGCTGGGCTCTATACCGTGCCGGACTTGTCAAAACTCCCCAGGGTTAGTATGTGTGGCTCACACCTAAATGATATGCTCGTTCTCTCATACACAACTGTCACACTGATGACAGCCTATTGCAACTGATATATATCTCTATATCTATTTATTTATGTCTATATGAGTGTGAACATGTGAATGTATGTGTGTGTGTGTGTATGTATTTGTAAGTTCATCTTAAACAAATGGAGAACAGGTATTGAGATTTTTACTATGGTACCCTTTTCACTTTTTTTTCCCTTAAAGGAACAAGTAAGAAATCAGATGTTGCAAATTTTATTTTTCACATTTCTGAAACAGAGCCCCTCTTTCCTCTGAAGAGCACAGATGCATCTATTGCAATGTAGCCAGTTGGAATCCATCTTTTTTTCACTTAAGATCAATACAGTTTCATGGCCACTACTTGTTCTCCTACCCCACAGGAGTATCATTTAGTGCCCTTACCTGATGCAGCCCCTCATCCTTTCTTTTCTCTATGTTGTTTTGCACTCTGCTATAAAAAAATAATCAATTACTGACTCTTGGTGTTTAGTTAGAACTTTAAAGCAATAACTCTGTCCTCAGATTCTCAAGAGATACACACAATCAACAATGAACTTAGTCTCAGCCTGGTAGACGTTGACTCACTTGGTCTCACCCAGGTAGATGCTGGCTCACTTGGTCTCACCCAGGTAGATGCTGGCTCACTAAGCCTGGTTTCACTGCAGTACTGTGGGAATGGCATTCATCAGCACTTGTAATCATTGAGAGAATACAATAAAATGCAAAGCCTGGTACCTGCATTGACAATGGAGATAAAGATGGCGATAATGATGACAATGTTGAATGGTGGTGATAATGATGGTGATCACACACACACACACACACACACACACACACAGTCTTATTGTGTAGCCCTGGCTTGCCTAAAACTTCCTATGTAGACCAAGTTGTCCTTGAATGCACAGAGACCTACCTGCCTCTGTTGGGATTAAAGGCATGTGCCTCCGCACCCCAGTAGTAGTGGGAAGTTTTAACTAGTGCCTTTGCAGTATCCAGAGACCAGTCTACAGATCTACTCTGAAAGCATCGCATCATAAATACCTCAGTTCATGGGAAGAAAAGTTAGAATAGTGGCTCATTTTAAACTTTGCGTGAGAACAAAGGCCATCGTCGGGACACTGGAACCTTAAGGCGGAAATACTCCAGAGCTGTAAGATCTCAGACTGAATCTTTGCTAGTACCAAAAGCCCAAAGGAATTCCAAGGAAATTGACAAGGGACGTACAGTCAAGAGTTCTGCTGGTGCCAGGGATGGGCTATTAATTCCTGGCTCTCCTATGTGTCTCATTTTCTGAGCTTCATTTAATTTTTAAGATCACCTGGGGCCCAGCCTGTTAAACAAGGGAGGCCCCCCCCAAAAAAAAAACTGACTCAGGAGCCAGCTCTGATTTGCTGGAGCAGACTGCTTCACCTAGCAGTGAGAGCATGCGGAAGGGGAGGGGGAGAGGGCTGGCTGATGACAATCCCTCCCAGCCTGCCTGGTCCTTGTCAGCAGCACCATTGATATTAAAATCAAGGGTTGGCACAAAGTGACTGGTATGGCTGGCAGAATTCCAGACTGGCTCTAATGAGCCTCACCTGGGCTAATTACTTTTTTTTTTTTCTTCCAAACCCTGCCTGGCAGGTTAGGGTTGCCAACTGGTCAAACAGAATGATTGCTGATGGCGCCTGGGAACACTCAGTGCAGAGATTTCCCTCTACCAGAGGGTAGTTGGAGTGGAAGAATGGAGGACTTGGGACTACTTCCTCATGTGGCCACAGGGCAAGTTGTTCTATTTGAACCCAAAGGAAATGAAACCTGTGAAGTTAGACGTGGTCTCTATCCTCCCTGCCCCACATATGGATGCATCTGCCAGTTTGGGAGGAAAACAGGCCCCCAGGTGTGGTGGTTTGAACGCGCAATGTCCCTAGTGGGTTCAGGTATTTGAACAGTTGGTCTTCATTTGGTGGTGCCATTTGGGGAGGGTATGGAACTTTTAGAACATGGTACCTTGGTGGAGAAAGTACATCAGAGAGGGTGGGCTTTGAGGATTTATAGCTTCACTCCACTTCCTGTTTGTTCTCTGTCTTTCTGCTTCCTATATCTGGTTGAGACATCATCTCTCAGCTCCGGGATCCCCACCATTATTGACATCTAGACCTTGAGACTTTAAGTCAAAATAAACTCTCCTAAGTTGCTTCCGGTCAGAGTCTTTCAGGACAGCAGCAGGAAGTGACAGGTATACTCTCATAAGTCATTTTGTCAAGTATTTGGTCACATGACATAATGCCACCAAGGAGTGGGGGAGGTCTCAGAAGGTGTCAGCCACGAAGTGATGGCTGAGTATGCTGTTACCTTGGGTGGGATCCTGGAGCAACAAGAGGACTTCAGGGGACATCTGAGTGTCACCCAGCAGTCTCTTTAAGGTGATACAAAGAGATCATTTATAAATGGAAAGGCTGATTTTGGTCTTAGGTCTGATAGTTCCCATCTGGGATTGGCTGGCCTTGCTGCTTTTATAGAGCTGTGGCAAGGATCGACAGTATACAGGAGGCACACAATGGAGTGACTGCATGGCCAGGAAGGAAAAGAGAGGGAAAGGAAGGAGTCAGGGTCCCCAAAGACCCGAAGATTCTGTGCTAGGTCACACCTCTTGGAGGAGCCACCATCTCTAGCCCCCAACAGAGTTAAGTTGGGACCAACGCTTTAACCCACTGGCTTTGGAGGGGACCCAGACAGAAGGGCAAGCACTGAGCAGCTCTGCCTGGAAGATGAACTTTTACTAATCCGTGCATTAGTCACAGGATGAGAAGAATGGAGACCGCGTTGGACACATTCAAACTGTGGAGGCCTCTCAAGTTTCCTCCAGACCTAAAGTTGTTACTAAGTGATAACATAGGTACATGGACTGAGATGTTTGGGGTCTGGTTTTGAGCTGGGGTCTTACTGCGCAGTCCTCGCTGGTCTGGAACTCAAATGGAGACCAGAAGGGTCTCATCTTAGTCCTCCTGGCTCTGTCTCCTATGTGCTGGGGTGACATATATACTGAGTCATGTGACTGTTCAACTTCTCAAGCAGGGGCTGCGTTGATCCCCTTTCTTTATAGATTCCTCAGTCTCAAGTATTTCATGATAGAAACGGAAAAACAAACAAACAAACAAAAAACCAGACTCATAAATACACCATAAACCACACCTGCAGAAACATGGACAGCATGACTTTGAACTTGCGAGCGAGCTAGCAGGTGGGTTTCTTTTTAAGCCAGGGACTTGGGCTTTCCTGACTCATGGCTGCCTCCCTGTCCTGCCAGTTGCTGACCATTTCTCTTTCTCTCTCTTATTTTTTAATTTAAAAATTTTAATTTATTTTACATACCATGGATTTCCTTTTAAAAAAGATTGTGTGTGTGTGTGCGTGTGTATGTGTGTGTGTGTTGTGTGTACTTGCACATGTGTATGGAGGCCAGAAGAGGGCCTCAGGTGTCTCCTAGCATTTGTTGTATATTAGTTTGAGGCAGGGTTTCCCCTTGAACCTGGGGCTTGTGTTTTCTTGACTAGATAAGGTCCCCAGTGATCCTCCTGGCTCTGCCCACCTTGGAGCTGGGGTTGCAAGTGCAGAGGGGGATGCTTGTCTTGTCACGTGGCTTCTGCAATCGGAACTCTAGTCTTCAGAACCGTACAGGAAATGCTCTTAGCTGTGGAGCCACCTCTCCAGCCCCCAAATTTACTGCTTAGCTTAAGTGTTAAAGGAACAAATCCCACAGAACTGCAATAATCACAAGACTACTTTAGCTGCTGAGCACGGAAGGGTGAGCTTTCCAAACTGGGAGCCAATGTCACTTAATTATCCCCAGTAATGAATAACAGGACTCTAACCTGAGCAGCCCGAGTTATCCAGCCTCTCACACTCATTAAATGTCCAGTAAATAAACAGCTCAGAGGAGAAGCTAAGGGCTGCCTGCTGCATGGCCATCTCAGCGGAGCTTCCTATACCGGCCCTCCTATAGATGCCAGAAAACTGACACTTCCCTTCCTTCCTCCATTGCTGCTAGGGTGGCCATGTGACCCTGTTTCCTCCAGCAAAATTTGAGGAATGGGTCCTTCCCTTATTAGCAAGGCAAGGATGGTCTCCCCTCCTGTGACAGAATGGTCCCAGGCACAACCTTTCATTTCCTAATGAAGACTTCTCTGAAAACAAACGGACTCTTCCACATGTTTGTCGCCTGATGACAATATAGAAGCCTTCCTGGTCCCGTCACTTCCTCCACAGAACTCACTTTCCAAACCGAATGCTGAAGTGAGTTTTTTTTTTTTTCCAGTTGTTGAAAATACTACAGAAATTCAGGCATTAAGATCCCAACCCACGAATGTCCTGTTTAGACTCCTATGCTAACTGTGGGTTCTTTCAGGCGACAGAGTGGGTCACCATCTGGGCTTAAGGCAAGGGTTGCGTTTAATAAGAGCCAGGTTTCAGCACTTCACTTCCTAGCTAAGATTTCGACTGACAGGTAAGCAAGGCTGGGAAGTGACTTTCCTTTGCCATGCTGGAGAAAAGTAACCAAGGTTTTCTCCGTATTGCTCCCAGGGAAGAGGAGGCGGATCTGAAAGGGGAACCAGGGACTTCTGTCCCTTTCCTTCGTGGACATCTGCTCCCGTGTCAGCGCAGACCTTTGTCTTGCCCTTACCGTCCTTCCCGAAGAGAAGGGCAGAGACCTCTGCCCCATGGAAAGGCAATGGCGGGATGTGATTTCCCAAGCAGATGTTTTAGAACCTCTCATCTCTCACGGTTAACACTGTCAAATGGGCAGGTCCTAAAGTCACCTAGGAGACAAACCTCTGGCTGTGCCTGGGAGGGATCATCTAGACTAATGTAGACTAATCAACAGAGGTTGGAAGACCCATGTGATTGTGGGTGGCAGCATCCCACAGGCTGGGGTCCTGGGCTGAATTAAAAGGAGAAAGCGAGCACCAGCTTTCATCTCTCTCCACTTCCTGACTGAGGATGTCATGTGACAAGCTGCCTTGGGCTCCAGCCATCATGAAGTCCCTCCCTGGCTGTGAACGACTGCACACTGGGCTGGGAACAAAACCCAACCTGTTCTTCCTGGAGTTGTCTTAGCCAGGTGTTTTCACCACAGCTACGGGACGAGCAGCCGACCCAGGGCAGAAGCATCGTCTGCAGCATCTCGACAAGGTCCCAGTCAGTGCCTTTTCCCCTTCATTACATGTTGCAGATGCAGTCTGGGAAGCATGTTGGAGATAAGAGTGAGGGAAGCCCCGTCGTGGAGGTAAGGGACGGACTGGGCCACCTAAGCTCCTTCTGCCAGGGGTTTCTTTATCCCTTTCCAAACACACTCATGGTCCTTTAAGGGTTTTCAAAAGGGTTTGAGGTTGGCCAGTAGGGCTCTTTCCTGGAAATATTCTCTTCCACCAACTGGTGTCTGTTTGTGTCTCCCTAGGAGCAAGAGACT
The DNA here is from genome assembly GCA_001685075.1 of Bramus lutescens. Classification (NCBI taxonomy): domain Eukaryota; kingdom Metazoa; phylum Chordata; class Mammalia; order Rodentia; family Cricetidae; genus Bramus; species Bramus lutescens. The sequence goes on along the minus strand of LOEQ01000097.1, from coordinate 501,644 downwards.
CAGTACTCTCCACGAAGGTTTACTGGATTTGCCAAAAAGAGTATTTGTTCAGTTAACACAGAGGCACGAGGCTTTGTTCTAGAACTTGGGAATGCACTGTTGGGTAGGTAATTGACATGCTCAACTTCCCGACGTTTACAATGGGAAGAAAAAGTCAGACACTTTTGCACAGACTCCAGCTCTGAGAAGGAACCTGGGTGAGAATCTCCCAGGCTTGTGTAGCTAACTCACAAGAGGCCAGACTGCGAAAGTGCACAGGTCAGTTCTCATGAAGGCAAGAGCCATTGTTTTGAGGTACACTGAACAAACCCGCCTCAGTGTCACATGACACAGTGGGAGGGTCCCTGGGAGTTCGAGGCCAGTTTAGACTACATCATGCGTTTCAGGCCAGCTGGGCTACTGAGAGACTTCATTTCATAACAACACAAGCCTAAAACATCATCGATGTTACCTACCAGATGTATTTATAAACCCAAAAACCTGTTGCCTCAGCCAGCCTCACTCAACACAAACACTACAGCTTGAATTCCCGTGCCCTTGGTAGCCCTGTCTGGAGGGAGACGCTCTCTCTGATGCCAGATCTGACACCCTCCCTCCTCTGAAGTTGAGGTCTGAGAGCCTTTTCTTCCACCAGCTGCTTCACACTGAGCCCTGTCTCCCGTGGCAGTGGGGAGGTTGGTGAAGAAGCCCTTTGTGTGTCACATGGAACCAGACAGTGGTCAGACATGTGAATAAACAGACAGCACATCTCTTATCATCCTGCTTTGGGGCTGAGACGTTTTAGAACTTATCAGTGAGCCATTATCCTACTCCCCAGCATCCCAAGGTGCTTTAGATGTGAAGATCTTGATGTTCCAGAGGAAGAATAGAGAGACCAGAAGAGGCTGGATAACAAATACCAATATTTCAGGTCACCTGGGTCTTATAGCATAACTGTACCACCGTGTTATGTAGTAATGTGGAAACAGACTGGGTCTAGCTCTATTCTAATAAAGCTTTATTTAAAAAAACAGGTAGATGTCTAGTTTTTTCCAGAGGGCTCCAGTTTGTCAACTTTTATCTGGAATTTGTGCACTAAACATTAACATGTACTTGGGCTGGGGGATATAGCTCGGTTGGTAGAATGCTTGGCTGGCATTCCTGAAGCCCTGGGTTCAATTCCCAGCTCCCCATAAAATGAGAGTAGTGATTTGAGCCTGTAAATGCACCATTTGGGAGCTAGGGGCTGGATTTCAGAGGTTCAAGGTCATTCCCTTCTTCAATACCAGCCTGGGCTACATAAGATTCTACCTCAAACAAAACAAAACAAAAAACAAAACATAATGTGTACTAAAATGCTATTGGTGTGAATTGATGTTGGGCCATCTGCTTCTTCCCTCTCCCTTTCCCGTATTCCTCCTTCATTTCCTCTCCCTCTCCTATGGCTGCCCCCTTTCTTGGCCTCTCCCTCTCCTGTCCCACCTCCTCTCGCTGCCTCTCCCTCTCCTGTGTCCCCTTTCTCTGCCTCTCCTTCTCCTGTGCCCGCCTGCTCTTCCTCTTCCTTTCTCTGTATATTTACTTTCCCCCCACAGTAGGCATTCATTACTGATTCCATTAAAAATAAAATTCTTGTGCTTTGGGGGTTTGCTGTTTATTTGTTTTCAGAACCATCACAGAAGTGTCCAGGAGCCCCCTCTGGACTGCCTCCCTCCTCCCTTCCTCCCTGAGTCCATTCTCCCTACAACAGTCTAGACTCTGGACAGTGTTTATGAGGCTCTAACGTGGGGATGACTTTCTGGTTACTAACAGCCATGTGGTTATGGTGAGTAGTGCCAGGGAATGCCATAATCCTGAGACTGAAATTGATGGGGGTGATCAATGGGACACACACACATGAGAGAGAGAGAGAGAGAGAGAGAGAGAGAGAGAGAGAGAGAGAGAGAACGTAGAAAGAACCTTTGAGTGGAGATCACTTGGGCCAAAAATGGTTTTCAGTGTTTGCTCTCAGAGACCTAGGTCCCAGGGCTGCCTCAGTCACCCCCACCCCACATCCTTCCATCATACTTCGAAGAAGCAGAGAGAGGACAAATTCATATTTTAAGTTATTTTTTGCCATTCACAGCATCCACACAGTGAAGGCACTTCCTCGAGCTTCCTAAGCCGGAGAATCGAAGCTTACACTGCTGGATTCCTGCCCCGCGCCCAGAGCTAGACAAAGCAGCCTCAGCAGACAGTTGCCTCTCCAGTTTTAAAGTTCAGCAGGGAAGCAGACAGAAGCTGCAGGTCCTTGGCAAGTGCCTTCATATAACAGGAAGCATCCCTGTTTTACGTGAAGCTTAAAATTCCTTGGATGAGAAGAGTCAGGCCTCAGATTTATGGTACAAGCTGCCTTCCTCACAGAAACAGCGCTTGCCAGGGTGATATGTCCCTGGCTGAAGTTCTGAGATGCCGTGTTTTATAGACACCATTAACCATAGTGTATTGATCTGCTGACTCACTAACTAGCCCCACCCCGTCACTGGTGAGTGCAGTTCTAAAGTGTATCGAGGGTTCTTTTGAAAGCACAGTGTTTGCCTAATTGACAGCATACATCCAGCTACAAAGTGATGGAAAGTGACGTCAAAAGGGAACAAAAAGAAAGGTAGGCAGAAAGGAAAGAAATATCCCAACGGTGTACATGAGATGGTTGCTATGGTTACGCATTGCTTTAGATGAGAGCTTCCTGGCACCCAAGGGTAAAAGGATCCACGCCACCCCTAACCTTTTTAATGATCAGAATAAAAACAATGTTAAACAAGAGACAAAAATCCCCCATCACAGACACTATCTGAGAAGGACCAATCATCATGAATGACTTATGAATGACCAATTGCTTAGCCATGGCACAGATGTAGGGGAGCGCTCACCTAAACAAAACAAGTTGCAGGCACTCCATCACAGAGGAGTCTGAGAAGGAAACACTGCCAGTGAGTTACGAGCCCTTGATTGTTTATATAAATGTCTCATAAGACACAGCATAGACAGAACATGTTAGGAGGTGCAGTTAATTCCTGGAAGCTCAACGGTGTGAACATGCTGGCATACTGGCCACAATGGTCCTGGATACTGAGATACAAGTGCATCGTCTTGGCTCTGCCTCCATCGCACCCTGGCCCCTTCTGGAGAACTTTCTAGTTGCTCCGTGTTGCTTCCTGTTCTGTGTGGAGTTCAGATTTTGGAATAACTTCCTTCCACTTGTTTCCAGCTTCCCTGGGTTGTGGCCTCAGTGTCTCTCTGTCCCTTGAGTGTTAGGTTCTCTATGGCCTAGGAGTGCTGGTCACGGATGCACTTGGGAAACTGACCACTCTCCACTGCCANGCGGGCCAGGAATCCCTGGCCATCCTGTTCATATTAGTTTCCATTCAAAGCCCCTGACCTTCCTGTCTATTTTCTTTCTTGAACTAATTCTAAGGTCCTACGCAAGGGGGTTCTCTGGTGATTATTTAATGCTGGTACTGCACACAGAAAACTATAAAAAAATCTGTGTGTGTATGTGTATGTGTGTGTGTGAGTATAAATGCACATATATGTGTGTGGGGGGTGCATGTGTCCCATGCATGCATGTGGAGACCAGAGAAAACATTGGGTGCTGGTTGTCACCCTCCACCTTGCATGAGGCAGGGTTTCCTGATCTTTGTCTCTGTGTGCACCAGGCCTTTCGGGCTTCCAGAGATTCTCCCGTCTCCACCTCCCATCTCATCACAGAGACAGTAGGATCACAGATGTGAGCTGTCATGTCCTGTTTCATGTGAGTCATCTGGTCCTCTTGCTTGTGCGGTGTTTACCCACCATCCATTTCTCCAGGCTCTCCTCAGTCAGTCATTACCGTAGCAATGACTGAAGAAACAACCAATCACAGAACTAGAATCATATCTACTTCAAGAGGAAGATGGGCATAGAAGAGGCTCCTTATGGAGTTTGATAG
>LOEQ01000097.1:485761-497092 GCA_001685075.1 Bramus lutescens | reverse complement strand
TGGGCCAGGCAGTGCTTAAATGAATACAATTTGTGTGTTGTTATTTTGGGCGTATAAGCTAGCTGGGCAGGAGCTGGGCGGGACAAAAAGAAGGCCGGCTCCCCTTTCACTACATCCCTGTATATCCTTGGTGGGTCTTCCTGGTTGGTTCTGGACCATCCATTTGGTGTTTTCTAGTAAAAGTCTTCTGACATCTCACAGTGTTTACCAGGATAGTGACACCCTTCCTCGAGGGAAGGATTGACCTTTGACTCAGGAGTTCTACAAAAAACGGAGAAAGCCTCAGTGTGTGATCAGGAATCTATCATGGTGTAGTTGGTGTGGTGTGGGATCGCAGCTCAAGGGCATCCTCTTTTTTGGCCCCAACCTCTGCATGGACAATGTGCCCAGCTTTGGGTTTCCATGACTTTCTCGATATCCAATACCCCCTATGACATACTCTGCTTCAAACATCCTCTCCTCTGTTTTCCTCAAGGGCACCCAGCCCACTCTTTAGTCCTCAGAGCTCTAATGCTCATCTTAGAAAACCTGACCCTCATAATTGTAGGCCTGTCCACTTCTGTCAACTTGCAAGCCATGCAGCCAGACAGTGTCCCTGACCATCAGACCTGTCATCAGCAGCTTGCTGGTGTAAATTCTTGAATTTTTTTTCAATTCTTATTTTCCATAAGTCATAAACACCATCATTCACGATAGTACAAATATTATTAATCAAGACTTCTCTGATTTGAGGGCTCTGTGCCTCTTTATGATTAACCATGGCTGTGACTTATTACTAGCCTTATGACCATGGCATGGAGGGAACAAATTCTCTCTGGACAGTAGGTGCTTGGGGGTAGACTAGAGACGCTTAGTAGCAGTTAACGGTACTCGTCATTAGTGTTGCAGCACAAGCCACAGTTACAGCACAGTTAAAAAGACTGCTCATTCCTTCTCCATCAAGCAGATCACTCACAGAAGAAAAAGCAGCCGCTATGACCCTCCCTACCTGAGACCACAGCTAAAATAAATCTATGATCCTTCCATCATTCCTTCCTCCCCTCCTCTCCCCCTCACTACCTCCCTCCCTCCCTCTCACTCCCCTCCCTCCCTCTCCCTCTCCTACTTTCCTTCCTTCTCCTCCTCTCCCTCCTTCCCTCCTTTCACCACACCTCCTCTCCTTCCTCCCTCCCCTCTCTGTCATTCCCTCCTTCCTCCCCATCTCCTCCCTTCCTTCCTTCTCTCCCTCCCCCTCCTTTTTTCTCCCTCCCTCTCCTCCTCTTCTTCCTCCCTCCCTTCCCTTCTCCCTCCTTTGTTGGGAGCTGCAGGCCCTCGGACCCTGAACTTTCTATGACCCCTCGCCTGCTAGAATAAACAATTTGCTTTTCTATGCTTGCAGCTGCTCTGAGCCTGGGACCCTCAAGGGTTCCTGATAACAAGGAAGTGGCTTCTGGTGGGCTTGCAATGGAAAATACCAAGAGCTAGGGCATGGCCATTAGTCAAGGAGAGCACTATATAATCTGCCTGGGAACATAACAAAAGTGGCATTCTTGTTTCAAGAGTGACCCATGTCTCTGTGTTTTTTAATCCCCATACCCTTGCCCAATAGCAATTCCAGGTGGTGCAGGTGCCCCATTCCTTCCCTCTCTCCCCCCTCCTTCCTTCCTTCCTCCCTCCCTCCCTCCCTTCTTTCCTTCCTTACTGCCTCCTTTCCTCCCTTCCTTTCTTTCTTCCTTCTTTCCCTCCTCTCTCCCTCCTTCCCTTCCTCCCTCCNCCTTCCTTCCGTCCTCTCTCCCTCCTTCCCTTCCTTTCTTCTGTTGCTTCTTGTCAGGTATTTGTTAGGACAAAGGGAGAGTAACTAATACACAAGCAGAAAAGAAGAGATCTCACTAGTGTAAAACCCATGGCTCACTAAAATGATGGTGTAGAGTGGTTCTAGTGCCAGGGAACCTGAGGCCCCCTTCTGACCTCTGCAGGTACTACAGGCTCACGGTGCATGCACTTGCATGCAGGCAAAGGTGTAAACAATCAAACAGCAGCAATAACAGAAACAAGCAAAACAAAATTTAGAAGTGTGAATCAAGGCAAATCAAAAAGTACATTGCAGAAGAGTGGGTGGAGAGAATGTAAGGGTAAGGATCAGTCCAAATCTATCCCAGCAGGCCATATTCCAGCTCTCTCTATCCATCCCTATGGGACACTCCAGCTGCTGCCTCTGATTGGGGGTGAGGCAAGCCTGTGTCCTCCATGGAGCCTCAGCTCTGTGATCTTCTCCTTAGAATGCCTTTCTCAAATCCTGACATGCCTGGCTTTTCCTCGTTTGTGTACTACTCAAATGTCCTACTCAAGTGGACTTCATGGATGACCCTTTCCTAAGCCCTGGTCACCCTCTGATGCCCCTGGTGGTAGAAAGTCCTCTCACTGGGGCCAAATGCCAGGGCTCTTACCCCAGTTGAACTCAAGTCTCAGTGGCTGTTTCTTGGTGTATGACATGGGTGCAGTTGTAGCTTAGAGTTTTCTTGTACAGCCTATGGGTCACATGTGCCCCCAGAGAGGTATAGATGTGCCCAACAGAATACTGTAAACTTACTTAAAACATGAGGTGAGTTTGGGGGAGAGTTTTGTTTTATAATTTGCAGTTGGTGAGATTGGATTTGTAGATTACAATGCTGGCCAGCAATGTGGAAGAGCTGGGTTGGCCAAATGTTACTGAAATGCTGTCATCAATGCATTTGGCAAAGTACTGAAAATTCCTGGTGCCCATAGTGATTTTGGTGCCTATAGTAAGCACTAAAAAATGCTCATTGATTCTCATTATTTTTTGTTATAAATTGCACACGTAAAACTTTTTATTTGGCCATTCCGCAATGCCTAGAATATTTTAAAAAGTTCAGTAAATGTCAGTACATGGGTGAATAAATGATGGTTCAGCCCCAAAGTCTCTGTTCTCACATTCTGTGCTAAATCTTCCTTTCCGAACCCCAAGCCTGATCAGAGCTCCAGCCCTGGCAGATTGGAGCCCAGCAGCTCTTCTGTTCTGTCCTCAGGAGGCCGGCCATCATTCTTGTCCAGGCTGCTAACTGCTCTGTCTCAAGGGAGTTCGAGATTCATCTGCTGCCACCCACTGGATCCCTGGAAGATCCTACCCGGGATAACAGACGGCTGCCACAATGAAAGTCCTGAGCAGAGACGCAAATGTAGCTGAGTGAAGCCTTGGGGAATTGGGACAGCTGTGAGCACTGTGGGTTCTAGGAGGGCTGGAGCTTTGTGGACCGCCTCAGTGGTGCTGATTCATAAACCTTATCCCAGAGGGAGGATGGAGAGCCACCCTCCTTGTCTCCAGACTCATTCCCCCTGCCCGTGAGTGCACGGGCGCACAGCTGTTCTCCATTTTATTTTTTGAGGCAGGGTCTCTCATTGAACCTGAAGGTCACTAATGTGGCTAGACTGGTCGGCCAGTGAGCCTTGGGGATTAACCACTCATCTCTTCCTCAGTGCCAGGGCTACAGGCACATGCTTCCACGTCTGACTTTTTTTTGATTCTTTATTTTTATTTTTATTTTATTTTTTGATGTGAGTGTTAGGGATCTGAACTCAGGTTCTCACGCTTGCATGGGAAGCCCTTTCCTGGCTGAGACATCTCTCAGCTTCCAGAGTGATCGTTCTAGGATATGTTCTTCTTTCTCCAACTGATGAACTCTACACACCCTTCAAGGCCCTGATCACACCTCAGCCCCTCTCTGCTGGTGTCATAACCTCTCTGCCCAAGTTAATTGTTATTCTTCTTGGAGCTCTGCTCACTTTCCCAACATGTGTTCTACTTAGCTTATTTATTTGATCATTGGTTTATAGACAAAAACAAAACCATCAAGAAACAAGACGAAAATCTGTCACCAGGTGGCCTTCAAACTGATGTCCCTCAGGCCTGGCAGGCTTCTCAAGGTTGGAAACACTGACTACAACATGTATCAGAAGGTTCTAGAACAAGCTCTCCACTTGGTGGAACAGAAGGTAGGATAACTGGCTACAAAAAGATTTCACTCCAGCACAAAGGGACCTCTGCAAACTCAGTGCTCTTGATCGGAGTCTCCCCCCTTATTTGATGAAGGGCTTGTTATGTGTAAGAAAATCTACATTGCTCCTCAGGCCTGGGATATGATTCACACCAGTACCCTCCTTGGAAAAACCCATGCATGTTGCAGGGGAGCTTAGTCGTCTTATTGTCGGGCACATGGCTGCTAGATGTAAGGCCTGCGTGCTGACACAAAGCTCATCTCAGAAAGTGATCTTCCTTCTTGCTGACTGACATTCGAACATCTTTGGTGTGAAACTGTTTCTGGGGTTGGGAGGGAAGAAAAGCTCGGTGCTTCTTCTATGGGCCATTAACACCTTCATTTAGAGTAGTGGCTCACAACCTCCCTAATGCTGCAGCCCCTTAATACAATTCCTCAGGTTGTGGTGACCCCCAACCATGAAATTATTTCGCTGCTACTTCATAGATGTAATTTTGTTACCGTTACGAATCATAATGTAAATATCTAACATGCATGATATGCCTCCCCAAAGAAGCATGACCCACGGGTTAAGAGCCCCTGATCCTGAGTGTGTCATGACCCCTTCTGCTTCAGCCCACATAGGCTCTTGTCTGTGGTCAGTGGAGTCCAACGTGGTCCTTACTTTTGACTGTGAGCTCTTTATGGCTTAAACACATTGAAAAGGACTCAACACCATCACCATTTTTTCCAGGTGAACTTGACAATTCTCATCCTTATCTTTGATTCTTTGGACTCCAGGGAATGAGAGGAATAAGACCCCCCCCCAACATCTTTTGTCCAAAACTGGGGATTCGGTACGACTGGAATCTTTTCAAGACTGGGCCTTGGGCTCTTTTCACACTGGGAAATTAGCCTGGAAAACGAAACATTGCTGCATTTGGGATTATCAGTGGCCTTTTCCTGGACCATTGCCTTTTGCTAAACAGCGCACTGCTTTCTGCCACTGTTATTAAGCAAATAAGGAGCTTCTGTTCTCAGGGGGATTTGCTTCCTGAGAGGCACCAACTTGAAACACTTGAAACCGGCACTGAGCCCATACACCGAGGCTTTAATGGGGGGATTGCAGGCATCTTAACGAAATGAGGTGTTATTTGAAAAAATAGCAAGAGCAACTTAATTGCGATGCTTGTATCCTTGAAACTCACATTATGAGAAAGTCAATGCAGGGCTGGGGAGATGGGACAGTTGGTGAGGCACTTGCTTGCAAGCGCATGGACCTGAGTCGGATCCCCAGAGCTCATGTCAAAATGCCAAGCATGGTGGTTTGCTCGTGGTCCCAGCCCTGGGTGAGTGGAGACCTCAGGATCCCTGGGGCCTCTCCGGTCAGCTAGTCTAGTCAAGTTGGTGAACTCCGGACCAATAAGAGACTTTTCTCAAAAGGAGTGGATGGTATTCCTGAGGATGACACCCAAGACTGTTCTCCAGCACCTCCCCCACTAAAAAGATAATATAAAGTGTAAGAATGGGGATTATCAAGCTTTTTCTATAAAGATCTAGAGAGTAAACTGATTTTCTTTCTTTGGGGACTGAACGGCTTGCCACCCTGGTGTTAACACAGGGATGTCAGCATAGGAGTGGGCGTGGTTTGGTTCCGGCACAGAGTCACGGAGGAACATGCAAGGTAGAGGTTAATTTTCTTGACTTCTGGAGCATCTAATCTGGATTATTTTTTTTTTTCTTTAAGCACTTTAGAATATGAAGCCATCCTTAAGCTGCGAGTCCTACACAAATGGTGGGCACACAGCCTCTGGCCTGCATGCTGTTGACTCCTATGACAGAGCCAACAGAGACCAATTCAGAGCTGGTTTTGGGGTCAAAGAGACCTAAAGTCATAGCCCTGTTAGGCCACTTGTTAGTGAGTGGCTCTTGGCAAGATGAGCAACTGTTTGGCGTCTCCCCCTGTAAATCAGGCCTAGTACAGCATCTTCATCATGTGTATTCTGTCAATGATTAGAAGGTTGGACTTAATGTACATAGAGAGATGTCCATCACATGGCAAGAACTCAGTTGATTAAAGTTTTTAACAAATATTTATAGAGCAGTCTTGGGGTAGGTGATATACTAGGCCCCAGGCGTCTCATGATTCCTGTCTAGCACAGCTTAAAATCGAGTGGAGCTAACGAGGGATGTTGCTGTTATTATTACTCATAATGTCTGGGAGTTGTGAAAGCGGAGCAGATACTGTAAATTATTAGATAGTGTGTTGTGTTATTACTATAGACTTGTGTGTGTGTTACCATAGCACACACGTGGAGGTCAGGAGACAGCTTGAGGAAGTTGGTTCTGTCCTTTTCATTGTGGGAATTTTGATCACACTATGACACTCCAGGACTGTTAAATAAAGTTTAACTTGATTCCAGGGGGTGGAGCTAATGACTAGCTGACCAGAACTGGCCATAGAGAAGCCAGCAATTTGAATAGAGAAGAAAAGAAAGGGTGGGGCCTTGAGTTTTGGTTTTAGGATGAGTGAAGAGACATGTCTTTTGCTAGGTCTTTGGTCAAAAAGGAAGGTCAGCTGGTTGCTTCTCGGTTTCTCTGATCTGATCTAGCAGGGTTTTCCCCCCACATCTGACTCCCCAGTCTTTGCTAGTAAATAGAATGACAGAGACTTAGTTTAAACCTACGTACCAGAAGGCCCTCCAGGCTGCAGCCCTGAGTGGCCAGTGGGGCATTGACTGCGAGTCCATGGGCTGCAGATGATAATTAAAATATCAGTAGTTTTATGTGCAGCCCTGAAGTCAACAGAAAAACGTCACCTTTTACTATGTGGGTCTTGAGAATTGAGGGAACATCCTTGATTGAAGGAATATCTTGATCGAAGATGCCTTTACCTGCAAAGCCATCTTGATAGCCCACAAATATGTCACCTCTAAAGACAAAGTTAATTAATATCCCCTTTGTTGTGACAGTCTCCTGTCCTTCTGCTCCCACACCCCAACAGAACAAGCCTGTTTCCCTGTGGAATGCTACGCTGAAGTTGCTGCCAAGGTACCCGCAAGACACAGCTTGCACATTCCTGGTGCATAGACAAGCTAGGAAGGTGTGGTTCCTAGTAGATGGGCCCCACCCTGCTGGATGCCCCACATGCAGGAGTATTTTCAGCACCAATTGGAGTTGATAAGTTATTAAAAAAAAAGAGGACACAGGATGGGAGGTACAGAGGAAGGTGTGGATTTAGGGGGAGACGTTGGGGGATGAATATAATCAAAATGTATCCTATGAAATTCTTAAATCTCGAATAAAAATGTTTTAACAAGAGAAAGCCACACCACCACTCTCTGGTAGACAACAAGGATAATGAGGCTGTTTATTGGCTGGGTGGGCAAACGCTTTCATGCTGTTATAACCACAACCAGAGGCAGACCCAGCTGCACAGAAAGCTCAGGAGGAGATGATGTCTGCTTCTGGAGAGTGTGTCTGACTCATCAGGTTTTAAAGTGACCTAGACTCTCGGCTGTATGTCCAGAAAATACACATTTGGATCTGCTCCAAGGGAAAGATCTAATTCAACTGTAAACTTATTTTTAATTCTTTCCTAGAATAAAAGTGCCAATTACCAAATCAAGTTAGCTTTAACTTTTTTTTAGTGTATTTATTTATTCTATGTGTGTTACTATTTCTTTCTGTGTGAGTGTGTGAACCACTTACTTCCTGCCTAAAGAGGCCAGAAGAGGGCATCAGATCTGAGTTACAGACAGTTGGGAGCTGCCATATAGGTTCTGGGAATTGAACTCAGGTCCTCTGGGTGAGCAGCAGGGGCTCTTAACCTTTGAGCCATCTCTCCAGCCTTCCTCTCACTATGCCTCTTGAGAGGATAGTCAGGAATAGCACAACTAATTAACACTTTCATGTAGGAGGAAGAACCAGGGATCCTTCAAGAAGAGCTTGAAGATGGGGTGAAGGCTGTAAGGACATGCCCTTCTCCTGTGTGCATGTGGTAGCCCCTCCCATCTGGAGTGGAAGCCTCTCCTTCCCTTGAGAATCTCTCAGATCTGATCAATACAACGTGGCAACCATGGTGCTGGGGAGATGGCACAGTTGGTAAAGTGCCTGTCAGGCAAAGCCTGAAGACCGGAATTCAGATCCTCAGCCCACACGTAAAAGCCAGGTGTGGCAGTGTGCACCTGTTACCCTAGCCCTGCGGGTGAGGTGGAGGCAAGAAAATCCCTGGAGCTCACGTGCCAGCTACTTCCAGACTGAGTGAGAGACCCTACCTCAAAAAGAGTGTGGAGAGCTGTTGAGGAAGACCCCTGTCATCAACAGGTGGCCTTCACATACACAAATCTACATGAATATGCACGCATGTCAGTTCCACACATACCCCCTACTCACACAACAGGCCACATACGTGTGCCTGTGCGTGTGCACACACACACATACACACAGAGGCAAAATAGATACAGTGCTAGTTCTGGCACACTCTTTACAAGGCTTTATGGCATGGACTTCTCCATAAAGAGGCAAACAGCACACCGTACCAAAGCAAGGATGAGATTATGTACTGTGTCCAAGAGGAAGGAGAGAAACTGATGGAGGAGCATCAGGCCATCTGATACACGGGGCAACACCTTCCTCAGCCTCCCAGCCCATTTGCAGCTAAGTGTAACCGAGGGAACATCTTCAGGCTGTGCTCCATCAAACACGACTCCCTAGAACCTGGAATTCTCAGCCTGCAGAATCCTGGAAAATAACAACTGATTGTTGCTCTAAACTGCCAAGTCATCAGCTGAGTTGTGACTCAGTAATAGATTACTGTGCGGGGCTGGTTTTTGGTTACCGCACCGTCACTGTGGGGCAGCCTCACTGTGGAGACTAAAGTTGAAAATGAAAGTGATAAAATCAGACCCAGTCCTCTCTGCTCGCATGAGAGGTGACAGGAGAGATCCTACTCTGGACCAGAGGATCCGTGTTTGTCCAGTTTTAATACGTGTCTCCTGGCTCAGAACAGGATAAAGTCCTACTTGTTGGAATATCCTTAGCGGGCACTAGAGAATACTGCTTTGCTTCCCTTCTTCTCAAGACACAGCTCATTTATGCTAACAAAGAAAGACTATGTGGGGACTGTGGGATAGCTCAGTGGTCAAGAGCACACCCTTACAGAGGACCCAAGTTTGGTTCCCAGCACCCCAGCGGCTCACAACTGCCTGGAAACCCAGGTCTATGGAGATCTGATTCTTGTTGCCCTCATGGGCACCTTCAGTGATGTATGTTTACACGCACGCGCGCATGCGCCCCCTCCACAGCAATAATTATAATTAAAATATTTTTAAAAGAATATGTTGAAAATAGGAAAACAACTCTGGCTATTTAAGGTATGTGCTGTATGTCCTGTTAGGTTAAACAACAACAAGTTTAGGGTTGAACAGATGGCTCAGGAGACAAAGTGTTAGCCACCAAATGTCAGGATCTGAGTTCAGATCCCAGCTTCTATGTAAAAAAACTAGATTTGGGAGGTGTCTGTGCCTGTAACCCCAGCACTGGGAGGGCAGAGGCAGACTTGCTGGGCCAGCCTGGCTAGCCCAGTTGGTGAGTTCTAGACATCTCAAGAGTCTCAGTCTAAAAACATGGTAGAGTGGCTAAGACACTCAATGTCGACCCATGTTCTTCACATGCACATGTATGCACGCACACATTCACATACTCTCTCACACATGTACATGCGCACACATATGAACTCATAAACGATGAAAAAAGGAGAGACGGAGCCAAAGGAGAATTAGATACAATGAGATTACTAAAAGGTGACGTCAAAAGCTGGCCCCCACAACTTTAAAATCATGGGGACCCACAACTCCTGCCAAATGAAGTCAGACAGCTCTGTTCACACTGTGGGGACCTCAAGGCAAGCACTGCTTTGGACAGAACAACTCAACCCTTGATATTCATGACCATAACCCCGAGCCAGGAAGTAGAGATTAAATAATGTCTTTCAGCCTCTTTTTAAAAAGGCAAGGACGTGTGTAAGGAACACCCAGAAATATCACCATGCCAAATGGCTAAAATAAATACATGTGACAAGAGAGGGCTCAGCTTTAGTGACGTGGGGACACACTGGCATGGAGTAGGCGCTGTCAGCTGAATGAGCCATTGCTCTATCCGCAGGACGACCCGCATGTGTTCCAAGCCTTGGCTAGGGTGAAGGCTTCTGCTGGATGAAAAACGAGCTTTGCTTGCGTCTACATCTGAGCTTAAGTGCACTCTCTAAAACCTTGGGAATTTTTTTGGACAGGTGTCTCCTTTCCAACAGCATAATATTTGGACATTGCCTTTTAAATACATGCAGATAAAATGATATTCCACGTTTGTATTTCATGTCTAACCAGATGGGATAACAGTAGTGAGGGCTGCAGAGAAACAATCCTTCATGGAGAGTGAACGGAGGTAAAACCTCACCTCCTGGTAACCCTGAACAGAACTTTGTGGCTACAAGCCCTAGAATGGATGCTTTATTATCTCAAATCTTTAATGATTTAATGTGCACAGACCAACATCTGATGTCTTGTTTCCATACAAGCTAGCAGCATTTTCCTTTTTCAAAAGCTAGGATTTTGGAGACAATGGAAACTGACTTTGCCACCTGCGGGCCCATAAGAACTTGGAAAGATGTGCTCGTTGGCAGAATCCAGCTGCCCTGCCATCACATTTCATCTACAGGGCATTTGAGAAGTATCCAGATTTGAATTCTTCTAGAGGGAGGGGATGGCTGTTCACCATGTCTTCTTCTTCCAGAACATTCTCTGTTGCCTTCTCTTACTGCTGTGCCCTGCTTTGATCCTCCAGTTTCTGAAAAATTGACACTAGAATAAGAATCTTAATTCTTTCAGGAGTGTGTGTGCACACCTATGTGCTGGTATGCACAAGTGTGTGTGTGTGTGTTTGTGTGTGTGCATGTGGAGTCCAGAGGACAATCTTAGGGGTCATTTTTAAGGTGCTGGACACCTTGTTTCTTGCAGGAGGGTCTCACATTTATCCTGGGCTCACAGATTTGACTAGACTGGCTGGCCAGTGAGCCTCAGGAGTTCTGTTTTTGTCTCCCTATTGCTGGATTACAAGCGTGCACCTCCTCACCTGGCTCTTTAAAATGTGAGTCACTGTGCTGGCAAGACAAGCACTATATCAACTTAACCATCTCCCCAGCCCAGATTTCTAATCTCTTTAGGACACGAAGGATAAGCAGCTGAACACTGGCATGGGACATTTCATACCATTTGGTGTAAACACCTATTTTCAAAGGGCAGAGATACTGGTGGCCAGTATGCCCTAAATGGAGCAAGTTAGCGATGCAAGTGAGACAGCC
>LOEQ01000097.1:468992-485739 GCA_001685075.1 Bramus lutescens | reverse complement strand
CTCCCAGAATCTGGGAGTGTGTGGTGTGTTTGAACTGCACCACACTCTTCTTATAGGTGGGAGACATCCTGTTGCCATCTCCACAGCTTTCCCCCAGGCTTGGCTCTGGGCTTGTCATTCCAGTTGCACTGAGACCTTGTCTCCGCAACAAGTTTTGCATATGCAAAGGTTTATCGTGCACCTAACTCTGTTCCCGTCTGAAGGCTGATGTGTCTCATGTGGGCTATCTCACTCAACACTCATCAGCAGTGTAAGAACTTTAACACCTTATAAGGCTTTTTGATGCATACTCTTTGTTTTTATGATGTGTATGAACCTCTGTCTGTCTGTATGTCATGTATGTGCAGTATCCCCACAGACCAGAAGAAGGCATTGCCCACTACTCCCACCACCGACTGGCATTCCTGATGGTTGTGAGGCACCTGGCATGGGGGCTGGGCACAGAACTCTGGTCCTCTGCAAGAGCAGCAAATCCTTTTAACTGCTGAACTATCTCTCCATCCCCGGGTGCATACTTTCAAAAACAGGAAGGAGAACTCTATTCGAAGGCCTGAGGATGCTTTCACATTTTCCACCTATGTTCATTTATCATATAAATCACATTAAGAAGGAATGGCTAAAATACTCATGTTCTGAATATAGTTGATCTCAAAATCTTGGCTGAGTGATTTTTTTAAACTTCAGTGTGTGTAAGAATTACAATGCGAGGTGGAACACAATAATGTGCACATGTGTGCATGCATACACACACATGCACACTGTATTTCATACATGGCTTAAAGCAGCAGTTCTGAACCTGTGGGTTGCAATCCCTCTCATAGGAGTTGCCTGAGACCACCCTGCATATCAGATTCATTAAGAGTCATAACAGTAGCAAAATTACAGTTATGAAGCAGTTATGAAAATAACTTTATGGTTGGGGGTCAGCACAACATGCGGTACTGTGTTAAAGGGTCACAGCATTATGAAGGTTGAGATCGCTGGCTTCCAGGGTTTTCAATGGCGGCTCTGACTCTGGACAAATCTCTTCTGCCCAGATGCTTGTACTTATGACATGCAGTTCTTCTGTGTTATGATTCTCAGTCCCAGCTTATCACAACACGAATGTTGCTTCAAAATGTGTCACCCCAGCAAAATTAAAAATGCATATTTTCACATACAGACTCTCAGAGAGGATGTATACTTCCCCCCAGACATTGTGTTCATGTACAGTCATAGATGGGATGTGTCACTTGGTTTTATTGATTTAGGCAGAACTGGAACCCAATGACCCAGGACAAGTACATTCACTGCTTAGGATTCAGTTTCCCTCTGGGAAACTTGCCTGGATGAGTCTTGGCTAATGTCAGGCCTTGAAGTAATCTTAGATGTGCCACCCAATTCTGATTATTGTTTATCTGTTACAGGGCAGCGAATTTCCCTGCACAAAGGGTTTGCTTTGAACACCATATTTAGCATTTCAGAGTTGCTAAGCACTCCATTCTAGCATTCGAGACAGGCTTCCCAGCTCAGGGATTCACAGAGCTGTGGTCCAGGTGTTGGCTAGCGGCCAGCACTAAGGACTCATTGGAGGCTTTAGCTGACTCCCTACCACTCTAGGACTCAGGCTCTGGCTTCTCACTGGTTATTGGCAGCTGACTGCCCTCAGCTCTCAGAGACCACCTAGGAACTCATCACCATTATGTGGGTTTCCCAAACCTGATCATTTACTTCCAAAGCCAGCAAGAGAAAGTCTCCCAAAAGATGGAGATGGCAGCCCTGTCTATCATGGTCACTCTTCACCTCTGGCACAGTCTTTTGATTAAGCAAGTTACAAGCCAGGCATGATGGTGCACACCCTGTGTCTCAGTATTCTTTAAGTTACTTGTTTTTTTTTACTTAAAAAATATTTATTTATTTATTTATTTATTTATTTATTTATTATGTATACAANGGGAATTAAACTCAGGACCTTTGGAAGAGCAGGTAATGCTCTTAACCACTGAGCCATCTCTCCAGCCCCAAGTTACTTGTTTTTAAAACACTCTGGGTGGAGGAAAAAAT
This sequence comes from Bramus lutescens, assembly GCA_001685075.1. Taxonomy (NCBI): domain Eukaryota; kingdom Metazoa; phylum Chordata; class Mammalia; order Rodentia; family Cricetidae; genus Bramus; species Bramus lutescens. The sequence continues at coordinate 483,696 of LOEQ01000097.1, read as the reverse complement.
CCTGTGCTGTGGGAGAATGCTCTTGTACACTGTAAAGATTTGTCACTCATATTGGTTTAATAAAATGCTGATTAGCCAATAGCCAGTCATTAAGGTGACCAAACTAGGAGAATTCTGGGAAGAGGAAAAGCTCAGTCTGCAGTTACCACCCAGACACAGAGGAAGCAAGATGAGAATGCCTCACTGATAAAAGGTTCCAAGACACATGGTTAAACATAGATAAGAATTCTGGGTTAATTTAAGTTATAAGAGTTACTTAATAATAAGCCTGAGCTAATAGGCCAAACCATTTGTAATCAACATAAGCCTCTGTGTGTTTTGTTGGGACTGAACGGCTGTGGGAATGGTTGGGACAGAAACTTTCGTCTATAATCCTGGGGTGTGTAAAGCCAATTCTCTTATTGCTGCGACCTGGCAAGAAGCAATTTAGGGAGGAAGGAATAGTTCTGGCTCATGGTCTCAGGCGACCCAGTCCATCTTGGTGAGGAAGATGTGGCAGAGTTCACAGCGAGGAAGAGGACCAGAAACGGGGTTGGCTGGAAACACTCAAACCCTGCCCTCAGCACTCACTTCCTCCAGTGAGGTTGCACTTAAAAGTTTCACATCTTCCCCCAACAGCCCCAGTGTCTGGGACCAATGTTGAAGCATGCAAAGGTCTTTCATGTCTAACCACAGTTAGGAGGTATTGAGGTGAAGGGCAGTAGTTTCACCTCAGGGTCTCCCAGTGCCTGTCATTTGCTAACACCCATGGGAAAGGGCCAATAGTGAGGAAGAGCTGCCAGCGTTTTCCATGGACCCATGAACCTTCCCCACTTTGGTCCCCCGAGTTTAGGACTAGTGTCTTTCAGAGGATAATTGGTAGGTCTACAAACTCCAAATAGCGACCAAACTGTGGTCTGGATGAGAAGAATCCGGGTCAGGAGGACCCACAGTCTCCCCATCCTCAAATGGCTGTGAGTAGCAGGAATGGCAGCGCAGCTCAGTTCTGCTAGGAACAATGGCGGTGCTCGGTGGAGAAGGCAGAGGCAACACCAACTCAGTCACCAGCTCACAGCGCTGCTCTGCCTGCTGGTGAACAATATGGCGCCTTTCTTTGAGCCTGAATGGTACCAGTCTTTTGCCCCTGAGTTCTCTGCCATTGTTGAAACCATACTCCCTTCCCACCTCCCACCCGACATGAAACACTTGGGAAAACGCAATAATAAATATTAACCCCTAACTCCGAAGCTAGCCTAGCCCCTCAACGAGCTAGAGTTTAATTGGAGTCACGGACTCATTCGGATAATGGGTTGTTTTCTAAGAAAAACACAGAAATGTCCAACACCAACTTGACATAATAAAGGAGAATAAAATAGTCATTATGAATAAAATATGTGGGCAGAAAAAATGTATAAATGATCAGAGCCTGCTGACACAGTAAAGCCTTTTTAACTGCCTTCCAGGCAAAACACATATTTTTCAAACTCCTAAGGTCTCTCTCTATATTTTTTAAAAAGCCTCCCCTGGTGACCCAGGGAAGTTCAGTGTGCTTGTGACATGGATCATTCCGAAATGTCACTGGCCTTTTGCTGGTTACAACATCAATTTCCCCCAGTCCTCAGCTGGTTTTCTGGCTTCATGTACAGGGACATGCACGTGCGCATGCACACACACACGCACCACACACACAGACACACACACAGAGACACACACACATGCATACACACACAGACACACACACAGACAGGCACACACACATAGACACAGACACACACACAGGCACACACACAGGCACGCACACACAGGCACACACAGACACACACACAGACAGGCACACACAGACACACACATGCATACACACACAGACACACACACGCACACGTGTGTGCACACACAGGCACACCACCGTTGAGACACCCTGCTCTCCCCATTCCATTTAGCAGCTGACATCAGCTCTCCACACACAGGATTTGCCAGCAGTCATGGGAACCACTTCTGCACAGACCGGGTTTGATCTCTGCTGGCGAACAAGTTCCAGAACCCATGTTTTCCTGAACTTATTCTTCATAGGTCAAAGAAAAAAAGACAGAAAGCACAAAAAGGGTCAAAAGCTGCCTGTGGCCTATCTTCCCGGAGAACCGTGTAACCTTCTATAGGAGACATGGTAGTCACTGGCTCACAAACCCCTTTATTCTCTTTTCCCACTTGACTTTTCCCTGGGCCAGACACTTTCTTTGGCTCTTGGAAATATGCTTCCTCTGCTTTCAAGACCCCTACTTTGTGGACATGTGAAATATGTTAGGAATGAACACCGTAGGCTCCACGATTGAGCCTGCTCTCCACCCCTCTGCCCTGGGCATGTGGTCCAGCCTCAGCCTCCCGAGTGCTGGGAGTATAAGCACTCACTATGATTGGTTTTATTCCATTCCTCATTCAGGGGCACCTTCAGCCATGTCAAGAAAGACTTGTTGGACCCTTTCAAGGGCCACATGGGGTATGACCCTAAGGCAGTACAGCTCAAACCTGATTGCACTTTAGACTTATGGAGCTTTAAAACTCTCCCAGGCACGGAATGGAATATCCTGAGGGACTATAAAGGTTTCTAGTTTAAGCTGGGCGAGGGGTGGGTGGGAACATTTGTAAAACCATTGGCCTCCAAACACAATGTTTAAGCTATCTTTTGAAGATAAGGAAAGCTAAAAGAACAAAACAAATGAACAAAAATAACCTTTCCTACCATCCAGGCCACTCTTGGAAAGTCTGCCTTAATTGGGCACAGCTTTAGAGTATTCTAAACACTTCCTAGGTAACACACAGCTGAGCCTGAGAAACCTTCTGCAAGCAATTGAACATCAGCGGTCTGGAGACATCAAAACAGCTGCTGTTACATTGAGGCATGAGCTCCTTAAATCTACTCAAGTCGGCCACTGGGAGCTGGGCTTGGTTACTCGCCTGTTGCTCTATGTGGGACTTCTCAACCTTGTGTGTGTGGATACAGGAGAGCTAGGATGGACAGAAGAGAAGGGAGGGGTAGCGGTGAGAGCCATACTGAGGGGAAGTTGGGGAGTCAGCACACACCCAGCGTGGGGCATTAAGTGGCAATGCCGTGTTGATTTCCACCTAGTTATCCTGGATAAGTCATTGGACATCATGTAGTCTCACTTTGCTCATTTAGAATTAGTTTATTTCTGGAACTTTCCTGCTTTTCTTCTTAGCCTTCTTGGTCCCGTGTCCTAAGAAACACCTTGGATGGGGTAAACCGAGATGGCTGTTCATGCCACACTTTGGTTTAGGTGAGGGTAATTTTCTTCATGTACAATGCTCGCTGCTTGGGGGTGGGCCAATGTCTATTGTGACCCATTTTTTTTCTTCATTTTTTTTTTGCTGTTTCACAGGGTTAGGCACCCAATAAATATGAATAAAAGCAGTGCTCATCTAAGCCTTCAATTTCATTACCCAAATTAAAAAGCATCTCCTTTATTAATGATGAGGGTCTATTTCCCAGCTGTTTAATGATGTCTTGTTCCATTGCCTGCTCTGTAAATCTTTGCTGCCAATGGCGAGTTCTTCATGTGAGCAAATCATCTAAATGTTTAGCTGCTCTTTCTTCTTCCCAAAGTTCCATGGCTTTGTGTAGCGATGAGTGCAGAGTCCCAGACGCAAAAACCCTCCCTCCCTTCTTTCTCTGCCGTGACTGATGAGTCTGGAGCTGGGCGCGCCTCTGCCATTCCCATCCCCGCGAAACCTGCTCCGTCTACCAAAGGAGTCAAAGCAAAAAGCACAACGCTCATTTTCTATTCTTCTAGACATGGTCCAGGACACAGGTTTGGCAGATAGAATGCTTATGGGATTCTGCAGAGGGAAGGGCGGTAGTCGAAGGAGGCGTTTGTTCTTCTGGTCACATGACCGGCTGAGCCTGGGCTGGTGTTCTCCTACTCTTGCCTGGTGTACAGTTTTGAAGATCACAGAGAAGGGTCCAAGCTGCAACAGTGGAGTGAATGCCCAAGAGTCAGTGGCACCCTCAAATGGCTGAGTTCCAGAGCTTCTTCTAAGGGAGAAATGCAGTTCCTGCTGCCTGAGCCTCTTGGCTGCTGACTTCCTGTTGTTTGCAATCAAATATTGCTGTGGAATAATCCTTTTGTACACTGTGAAGATGTGTTGCTCTCACTGACTTATTAATAAGAGTCAACTAGCCAATAGCTAGGCGGGAAGAGGTTAGGTGGGAGAGCCAGGCAGAGAGAACACTGGGAAGGAGGTGGGCGGAGTCTCCAGGAGACAGAGGAAGCTGGAGATTAATGTGCTGTGTTGTAAAAAGGCACCTTCATGCCGTAGAACGTAGAACGTAGATGAGAGATACGGGTTAATTTAAGCTGAAAGATTTTGTTAGGAACAAGCCCAAGCAACTGGCGGAGCATTTATCATTAATAAGTCTCTGTGTTGGCTACTGGGGAGCCAGTGGTCCCAAAGAAAAACCCTGCCTACACGATAAATTGTATATTGTACATCTGTGGTGCCCAGTGAGGACCCAGGTTCTGAAAACGAGCCCCTTCAAGAGGAGACCTTCATGCAGTGCAGACCCTGGTGGTCAACTTAGAGCTGGAGCCCAGGATAAGGGCAACAGTGAAGGTGACCTCAGAGCTGCTTGACATTTGGGAACGGGGCTTATCTCAGGCACTGGGCCATTCTCTTCTGGCTGGAACAGCTTGTGCAGAATTCCCCAGTGCAGGCGCCACCCTGAGCAAAAATCTGAGTGCTCCTGATACAAGGGGAAGAAGGAATGGAGGAGAGAGTGTGCTGGCTACGACTGGAGCCCTGTGGCTCCACTTTGCACAGTCCTGAGTCCTATCCTTTCCCTTTCTCTCATTCAAGTTGTGGGGGAGTAGCTTTTATTTTATTTATTTTTGTATGTGTGTTTTGCCTAAATGTACATCTGTGCACCGCATGTGTGCCCTGCCCTTAGAATCCAGAAGAGGGCATCAAATCCCTGGGGACTGGAGTTGTGGATGGTTGTGAACTACTATGTGGTTGCTGGGACCGGAACTTGGGTCCTCTGGAAGAGCATCCAGTGCTCGTAACCACTGAGCCATCTTGCCAGTTCCTGGAGGATATCCTTAATAATTCATTCCCAGATCTTTGCTGTGTGAATAAGTTGAGGTCCGAATTTAGGTTTGGGGCAAAGAATCAGAGAGGGCAAATTTCCATTTCCATCTTGTTTTGTCTTCCCCAGGGGCAATGAGATGTCCAGGGAGGGCAGTAGGTAAGATGGAAGGTGGAGCCGGGAGCTGAGGGACTTCCGTCTATATCACGTCATAACAATGCGATGAACACAGGACAAAAATAAATGCTTTAAGTGCAGAAGCCTCTAAAGCTGAGTACCGAGTTCCCTAAGCCTCTGTCTTTGTCTAACTATTTAGTGTGAGTTCCTGCTTTGGGCAGGGTGTCGTGGGTAAGGCAGAGGGAAAAGGGCCATCTTTCCCTCCAGTCATTTTAGGGAAGTGCTCGGTGCTGCTAAAAGGGGCAAGTGTGAGAGAGGAATCCTCTGCAGAGACGAAACTGGCAGTCAGTGTGTGTCAGCTACACCCTTCATGGCAAATCCTTCACAAAATTCTCCTGAAATGTTGTTTATTTAACACCCCAACAATCCCCCAGAACGAACCTCTCCTTCCTCTTCCTTCCACAGATGGGAACAAAGGGATCAAGGGGCTACTCCTTTACCCATGATCTCACAGAACTTTACTCTAAGCAACAGCGTCCAGTTCTTGTTCTCACCCATGATCCTAAGAGGCTTCAGTCACCTGGCCAGAGCCACTAGGAAAAAGAAAGCTTTCGTGCAGCACAGACATTTGAGGAGGGAGCCAGGTCTAGAGACGGGTATGTTGGTTGCCCAAAGACATTTCTTTCTTGTTTTTTGTATGTGTGTGTGGTGTACCCGGTGTATGTCTTTTAGCATGTGAGTATACATGGGGACACATGTGTGCATCTGTTGAGGGGTAGGGGCTGACAGTGATACCGAGTGCCTGCCTCGATTGCTTCCTGCTTGTTTACAGAGGCAGCAGCGCCTCTGCTGAACCACGAGCTTGCAGCTTTTGCGCTGTCCATAGCTAGTGGCCTCAAGGAACCCGTTGTCTCTAAATCTCCAGTGCTGGTCTTACAGGCTACTCCATTTTTGCAAAAATGTAGATGTTGAGATCTCCATGCCAGCAGGCATACTTGCTCAGCAAGCCCTTATCCGTGGCTCCATCTCCCTGTTCCCAACATTACAAATACGTTGCAAAGATAGAGCCGGTATTGCTCAGAAGTCAGGAGTCTTTTCTGAGTGGGAGATGGGTGGTGGAGTGCAAGGGAGGACTCGGTAGCTAAGAGAGCTTGCTGCTCTTGCAGAGGATCCACACTGGGATCCCAGCACCCATATCAGGTGGGTTACAACCACCTGTTCCAGGGGATCTGATGCCCTGTTTTGATGTCTACAGATGAGCAGGCATGCGCACGCACATATAAATATTTTATTTTTTAAAAAAGATGGGTTATAAAGCATTATTTTCTGGGCTGAAGAAAACCTTCATTGATTGAGCAATTAAGTTTCCAGGAAGCAGAGCATGTTCATTGCCGCAAAGTAATTACAGGTAGGAAAGGCAAAGTGGATGCAGAATAGAGCTTCGTGGACCGTTCATGCTTCTCTCCGCGGTATCTGTTTCTATTTCTATGTTTCTTAAAAGGTGGATATGGAAAGGGCAGGTTCCCACCCGCAACTAAGAAGCTATCTGCAATCGATACCTTCCGACGAAGGGAAACTCAGTTTCCTACAGTGGAGAGTCACTGGGTCTATTAATAACCCTCCAGGGCAGACCCCAAGACCAGGAGTAGTTGGCCAACACAAAGCAAACTCCATGTTTGTTTGTTTCAGCATTTTTGTCTTGTTGGTTTTTTGTTTTGTTTTAATTTTTATTACTGCTTTATTTCTTTTCATCTGTCTTCCTTTCTGAGTGAGAAACAAAAAATTTGGGTGGGTAAAGTGATGGAGAAGATCTGGGAGGCGTTGGAGAAAGGGAAACAGGATCAAATACATTGTCTGAAAACTTTTTTAAAAGAAAAAATCTTCATTTCTTCCTCCTCCCCTCCCTTTTCCCTCCCTCCCTCCCTNCTCCCTCCTTCCCTCCTTCCTCCCCTCTCCTTCTGTGTTTTGCTTGTACATATGCCAGTGGACCAAGTGCATATCTGGTACTCAGGGATGCAAAAGAAGGTGTTGACTCTCCTGGGACTGGAGTGAGTGGCTATGTGGGTGCTGGTGATCAAACCCAGGTTCCCTGGAAGAACAGCCAGTGTTCTTAAGGGCTGAATAACCTCTCCAATCCTCTTTCTATATTTTACTTTTGTTCATTATTTGGATCTTTGAGACAAAGTTTCATGTAGACCAGGCTGGTCTCCAATATCACATTGTAGCCCAGGATGGCCTCCAGTCAGATCAACCTTGAAATCCTGCCTTCTTGCCTCTAGTTTCCAAGTACATAGATTAAAGGTGTGTACCACCACACCTAATTCTGTTCCTGTGTGTGTTTTAAAAAGTAATTTTTATTTATATGTGTATTAGATCCCTGAAGCTGGAGTTACAGATGGCTGTGAGCCACCAAACATGAATGCCAGGAACTGAACACAGATCCTTTCACAAGAGCAGCATGCACTCTTAACCACTGAGCCATCTCTCCAGCCCCCGTGCATGTGTTTTTAAAAGTTTGTTTGACCTGTTGCCTGTGCTGTGTCTTTTGACTAATGAAAGTGCAGCTGCGAATCTAAAGACTATTGTTTTAAAAGGTGAAACTGCAGCTGCGAATCTGGAGACTATTGTTTTATAAGGTACACGTGGCTGGGAGGGGATAGGACCTAGAAAGAGCTGGGAGAGGTCTAGCTTCTTTGGGGAGCCTGTGGAAATTATCTCTGACCTCACAGCCTGTCTCTGGCAGGGTGGGCGTGGCTCCATTGATTACTGGCAGCTATTTTGAGTAATGAGATGGAGCTCCTGCACAGCAAGAGGTAGATTTTCATGTAAATTTTATGGAAATGAGCATTTATGAGTTGGCATAGCTGAAGCCCACCCCTAAGGCTTGCCTCTCTTCCTGCAAGGTTGAGCTGGACTTTGGAAGGCAGGCAGTCTGTTAGGGTTCCATTGCATATCTGGGGGAACTTGAGCTGCTCCCTGTCAGCAGAACTGACATTGTCCTGAGGCATAATCCCAGGGCAACATGAAGAAAGTTCCAGAAATGCTGTTAACATCCACTACCCACCCCAGCACGCCCTCGCTGTGAGAGGCAGCCAGTAGTTATGGAGGCCACGGAAAATTTATTTTCAGTGATGGTGTTTGCTAAGAGAGAAAGCATTCCATCATACACTTTTGACTTCACCAGAGAATAAAATTCGATTGTTACCACGCTTGTCGGAAACTAGGTTAATAAATAAAGCCCAAAGAAGTCTCCAAACCATTTCTAGATTACTGTGGAGGATTTGTGGAGCCCCCCCTCAACATGTGTGTTTCTCTTCTCTCTCTCTTTCTCGAGACGGGGTCGCGTGGATCCCAGTCAGCCTCAAACTCTAAGCAGTCGAGAATGTCACACTTTCCTAGCCGCCTCTACCAGTGTGTGTCCAGAGGACAACTGTGCCGTGCCTCACCTGATTTGTGCAATGCTGGAGATCCAGCTGGGGGCTACAGGCATGCCCAGTAAGTGCTCTCCCAATAGAGCCACATCCCTAGCCTGCCAGGTCTTCCCCAGCCCAGCAAACCCCATATAGTTTTAGGGTTTTTTTTGCCCTTAACCCTTTATGGACATTAAAGGAGCATGGATGTTGAGATTTCTGCCTCACTGCTGTTCTTTAAACCTTTGGCAATGTCCAAAGTCGAAGAAGTACGTGGACCCTGGCATTACCACTGCCCCTTCCCGTGAGGTCAAGTTATATCTGGTCAGGAGCACATGAACTACTCATGGAACTCAAGAGCTGGCACCCGTGGGCTCTCTGGTGCAGCTTGCCAGCATCAGTCACTATGGTAATGAACTCCCCGTGGCCTCCCTGGGTACTTACTCCACCAGGGGATTTCCCCCTTTTCCTTTTCCAAGAGAGTTCTCAAAACTGATTTAAATATTATGATATGCTCATCTCTGAGTGCTAAGTGGGAGACGCCTTCAGGTTGGCTAGGAAACCTTTTAAAATATATACTTTCCTTCCTTCAAGTGGTACTGCCACAGAGGTGACTATTCTCCTGAAAGAAGGTTCCTTTAAAACACACACAGAGACAGACATACACAGAGACACAGACACAGACACACACACACACACACATACACATACACAGACACACACAGAGACACACGCAGAGACACACATACACACACAGATACACAGACATACACAGATACACACACAGACACATACACACAGAGACACATGCAGAGACACACACAGACGCACGCAAGCACACACAGATACACACAGACACACACATACACACACAGATACACAGACACACACAGAAACACACACTGATACACACAGACACACAGACACACACACATACACAGACACACACGAGACATACGCAGACACACATGCAGAGACACACACAGACACACGCAAGCACACACACACAGATACACACACACACACACACACACACCATGAAAGTTGGGCTGCAGGATGACTCTGTGCTTTCACCAAGTTTAATGTTGCTAAGCAACTAAGTAACAATTAAATATCCACTGAAAGGAAATGCCCTCGTGTGCAAAGACTTGTCTGTCCGTCTTCAGGCAGCATAGTTTTTACTGTTCCCATCTTGCATCTGGAGCTCTGGCCTGAAGCATGCCATGTGCAAATATGGAAGGTTTGCTTTGGCCAGGGGGTGGGGGATGGACAGGGAGGAATAGCTATTGAGAATAATATGTTTGAGAGAGGTCATTAACAACTTCTCTCTCTCTCTCTCTCTCTCTCTCTCTCTCTCTTTCCTTTTTGAGAGAAAGTCTCGCTACATAGCCCATGTTGTGTACAAGGCTGTGTCTAAATAGCCCAGGCTGTGCTCCAATTCATGATCTTCCTGCATAGCAGCACATAACACTCAGAGAGGGATAGTGGCTTACCTAGCGTCACACAGCCATTCAGAAAAGAAAACTTTGGCCTGATTGATTTCCAGGTGGTTTCTTTCTGTAGTACACTGTTGGTGAATTTATTTGATCTTATCTTTCAAAGGTCACTCTGTGTAGTTCCTTCCAGGACCACAGCACATACCACACCTTCCCTCACAAGGAGAAACGAAGGAAGCAACGCTCATATCCCCTCTTCTTTTCCCCTTCCCTCTCCCCAGTGATGAGATGTCCCGGGTGGCCTCAGTGGTTAATCTCAGACACACACTACATGACCTGCCCATGACACGGTGATTCACGGAGCTCAGCTGAGGCAAATCAGGTCCATAGTCCCGTCCAAATCATATCGACCTCTGCCGATATCATTCATTGAAGGGGTTAATCTTACATCTGCAATTTTTGGGGAAACAGTGGCTTTATTGTAGTGTTTTTTTTTCTTTTAAAGCTAGCATTTAAAGAAATGGGTCTCAGTACAAATCATACATTGCTGTAATGAATTCCCCTCCCCCAGTTTCTATGTCTCCGAGATTGTTAATCTTAAATCTTAGATTAAAAGTGTAGAGAGAGGGCTGGGGAAGACAACATGAGTAAAGGCGTTGCCTGAAAGCGTGAAGACCCGGCTTCTCGTGAACGCATATAAAACTGGGCAGGGTGGGGGACGCCTATAATTCCAGTTCTGGGCCTGTGAAGCCAACAGGATTCCTGGGGCTCCCTGAGCAGCCAGTCCAGTGAAGGGGCAAGCTCCAGGTTCACTGAGAAACCCTGTCGCAAAAGAAGGCAGGAGTGATTGAGGAGGACCCTCAGGGTCGACCCCTGGCCTCCACACACGCTTGTACACAGGTGTACACCTTCCCATAAGAACGAAAGTGAAGAAGACAAAGCGATGAGCCCCTTGCACTTCAGTGTGTCACGTGAGCATCAAAGCCCACCTTCCCCCAAGAAGTTTGAACAGCCGCCATCAGGATGGGAAAAGAGAAGGTGGTAAGGGAACAAGATGTCCTGAGCGATTTTTATGATTCTCGTAACCTTAAAAGGAGTGCAGTGTGTGGAGATAGAGGCGCCTCAGCCGTGCTGCGGATCCAAGCTGGCCCTGGCAAGAAGCCCTCCAGAATGCTTCCTGAGGATTGACATTTGCAGCACCCGTCCCTCCTCCCCAATCGCAAAGCATTGCCACCAACCCTACCAGGACGCACATGCCTGTGGGAAGTTACTGAAACAGGTAGCGGTGGTTCACAGGGGACTGCGCTTGAGAAAATCTGAAAATGTTGCCTGTGTAGTTGGAGAGACATAGACACTTTTGCGCAAGTGTCTTTGGCATGGCTTTGCGCGGTGGCTCGGTTACAGCTGCCCTGTGCTGGCAGGGAAGGGGCCTGCAATGTGAGGAAAGCAGAGACAGAAACTCTGGGAGGGGAAAACATGCCTGGGGGTCTTCTTTCTCTTTTCCTTCCTTATTTTACTTTTTCAGAGAAAGTTTTAAAGCTCCGAGTGACACAGTCATGCTGGGAAACATGCCATCCTGTGATGGGCTATGTTGTATATAGAAAACAGTGTTCCCTGGAACCTGAGGACGACGCCGGTGTCCAAATGAAGAGATCAAATAAAAGCTTCAAACTGTAGTCACCTCGTTACACGCTTACACGTTTGCCAGCAAGTGGGGACGTGTGGCCGAAATTCAAATTTTAGTCTTATGAGCTGGCTTGCTGGGATGTGGCAAAGGCTGTTTCTTGGGTGGGTTCTGTATATCGTGTGGTGAGAGTGCATTGGCTCATGAGCTAGCGCCTGGGAGAATTAAGAAAGCAAAATTGGATTAGGATGGGGTGGAGAATGGGGTAGCGCTATCTCATTTGTATTTTAATAAACAAAGCGTGCCTGAAGATCAGAATTCTAAGCAGCCTCAGTCGGCAGCCATACAGGCCAGGCAGTGGTGGCACACACCCTTAAACCTGACAGCCATTCTAGTTAGCCATAGAGTCCGGGTGGTGGTGGTGCACACCTGTAATCCCAGCACTAGGGAGGAATAAAAGGCCGAATGAGACAGGAACTCACGCTCGCTCAGTCTGAAGATTTCACAGAGGTAAGAGCTCTCTAGTGACTTGGCTGCTTTATTTATTAAAATACAAATGAAATCTCCCTACAGGGGAGAAGAACGGGTTCGACTTAGTGCCCGTTTCCCTCCCCCAGAAAACTGGCAACAGCAGAGTGGCTAAATAAGTTGAAGGAGCCGTCACACTTGGGCTGGAAAATAAAAATAACAAACTTTTAAAAATGAGAGACACGCAGGAGAAGCCCATTAACCTGCTCTATAATAAAATATGTGTTTTTTCAGGGAAAACAAGTTCGCACTAATGAAGTGGCAAGCGGGTGTGACATTCTAACTTAAGGGGAAACAGCAGTTCACATTATTTTACACAAATCTTTGGGGCAGGGGACATGGGCGATCTGATTAATTATCCAATTAGCTGCTTCAGTTCTTACTTGATCTCATTAGTGTGACTGGCCTGTCCAAACAAGCTGGCTCTCTCATAAACTGGGTGTGGCTTCTCTTTTCTACGGGACAGATGGGATCCCAGGACCATCCATCATTGCTCCAGCGGGGGCTTTGCTCAGGATCAAGATGATTCCCAGGCACCCACTGTCCCCCTCCTGCCTGGGACCCTGTCACCACTGATAGGTGCATATGTGTGTTTGTGTGTGTGTGTGCACAGTTTACAGGTGTTTTGAGAAAGTGTCTTACATATAGGACAAAAAAACTGACTTCCACAAACCTATGGGCAAGAGAGGCTCGCATCTCAACCAAGGTGCTTTCTGCGTCTTGAGGGAAGCTCTCTGAATTGAGACCAAGAGAGGGTGTGGATAAATACGTAGCCAAATCCTTTCTAAGGACTAAAATGTACTCTGAGGTTAGGAATGGGAAGGAGAGGATAAAAAGGAAGGAAAAGGGAAGGGTCTGTGCTGGAGAGTTTTACATCAACTTGACACAAGCTAGCATCATTTGAAAGGAGGGAACCTCAACTTAGAAAATGCCTCTCTAAGATCAGGCTGTAGGCAAACCTGTGGGCCATTTTCTTAATTAAGTGTTGATGGGGGAGGGCCTAGCCCATTATGAATGGTGCCATCCCTGGGTTGGTGGTTCTGGGTTCTATAAGAAAGCAGGTTGAACAAGCTATGGGAAGCAAGCCAGTAAGCAGCACCCTTCTATGGCCTCTGCATCAGCTCCTTCCTCCAGGTTCCTGCCCTGTTGGAGTCCCTGCCCCGACTTCCACCTGTTGGGGAAGATTATTGTAAGGTGTGTGGCTTTTGTTTGTGCTGCATCTGTTTAACTCTGAAGCTGTGATTCTTTGCTGTCTAAAACACCTGATGGTCCTAATAAAGAGCTGAACGGCCAATAGCAAGGCAGGAGCAAGGATAGGTGGGGCTGGCAGGCAGAGAGCATAAAAAGGGGAGCAAGGGGCGAACAAGGAGAGGAGGACTTCAGGGCTCAGCTGCCCAGCCAGCCATAGAGTAAGGAGTAGAGAAAGGTGTACAGAAACCGAGAAAGACAAAAGCACAGAGGCAAAAGGTAGCTGGGACAATTTAAGATAAGACAAGTTGGCCAGAAACAAGTCAAGCTAAGGCTGGGTATTCATAACGAAGAATAAGCCTCCGTGTGTGATTTATTCAGGAGCTGGATGGCAGGCACCCCAAAACCAAAAGAACAAAAACATCACACAACATCCTTCAGTGACGAACAGTGATATGAAAGTGTGAGCCATATAAACCGTTTCCTCCCCAACGTGATGTTTGGTCATGGTGTTTCACTGCAGCAATAGAAACCCCAACTAAGAAGGGAAGAAAGGGAAGGGAGAGGGAGAGCTGTAGAGAGAGAGCTATCTCGTCTGTCTGTCTGTCTGTCTGTCTGTCTGTCTGTCTATCTACTCCCATTCCTCTATCTGGTGATATTTTTCTTCTTATTCCATGGGACCAGGTACCAGAATGTAACCTTTCAAAGGTTAACAAGATGTCCTCCATTCCTCTGCTTGAAGTTCTCCAGCCAGTCCTCAGGACTTCCCATTCTGAAGCCTTTAAGCTCTGTGTACTCAGGCCTCTTGAGTCCAGCTCAGCAATCCCCCTCATTATCCTTCCGTCTTAACACTTACTCCACTTCCTGTTTCTCAAGACAGCCTGGTTCCCTCTTGAACGACAGTGTTGAGTCTTCTAGAATATACTCTCCCTGGGTCTCCAAAGCCAACCCTTCTGATTTATTTATGTCTCCTCACAGAAAGGTCATCTGTTTGGAGTGGACTCAAAGAGCCCGGACTTGCTTTGAGGATGACATTTCCCTCTCTTACTTCTATAGAAGAAACAGAGCCAGGGGGCTGGGGAGACACTGGGTTAATCAAATACTCGCTGTGCAAGCATGAGGAGCCCAGTTCATTCCCGAGCACCTGCTGGGGATGGTGACCTGCACTTCCAATCCAGCACTGCACTTCCAGGCCCAGCACTGCACTTCCAGGCCCAGCACTGCACTTCCAGTTACAGCACTGCAATATAATCCCAGCACTGCACTTCCAACCCCAGCACTGCACTTCCAGGCCCAGCACTGCACTTCCAGTTACAGCACTGCA
>LOEQ01000097.1:458288-468907 GCA_001685075.1 Bramus lutescens | reverse complement strand
CCCAGCACTGCACTTCCAGTTACAGCACTGCAATATAATCCCAGCACTGCACTTCCAACCCCAGCACTGCACTTCCAGTCCCAGCACTGCACTTCCAATCCCAGCACTGCACCTACGATCCCAGCACTAGGCAGGCAGAGACTGAGAATGTATGGAACTCACTGGCCAAGCAGCCTTAGCTGGAGGAGTGAGCTCCGGGTCAGCGGGAGACCCTGTAACAAAAACAAACAAAAAAGGTGGCCTATAGGAGTGTGGCTAAGAAAGACTATCTGTGTACATACATACAAAGGCATGCACATTCTACATGTGAACACATGAACATAGATATACACGTGTGTGTATGTATGCACACGCACACAGAGAAACAAACATAACAATAAGAAACAGAATCCAAGGTCCATTTCAGGTTAGAGTCTCTGGAGGACCTTCAGAAATTTCCAAACTTGGTTCCATTTCTACCATTTTCTTTGGGAGAAAACAGCCAAAGCTAGCCTAAAAAAAAATGAATGTGACTTTGTAAAATGTTCAGTTCCCCGGGACAGGGAAAATACATGGGATGTATTCCTTGGTTTGCTATCTTCCTAACCTTAGCCTTGGACTGCGCATATGAAGGAGCTTCCAGGAGGAAGGTTTGGGCCTGAGACAAGGAACAACAGAACAGACTTCAGTTATGATAAACGACAAAGATATTTCCAGCTTGTATTTTAAGAGGAAGGAAAAGGTCATGGGAGTGAGCTGCCGAGAGGAGACATTCTGGGAAGGGCTAGCACAGCTGTCTTGGCTGCTTCCAGTGTGCTGCTCCCCCATCTCGACCGCACTGGCTTGTGGGTGATAAGGACACCACGCTTGCTGAGCTGTTACGTGCAGGAAAGCTTCACCTTGGGAAACGCAATCTTGCTAGCAAGACACAGAGCACCTGAGCTGTGTAATCACACAGTGTGCCCCTGACAGACTGGCTGTCCTCAAGTCAGGAGGTGACCGGCTCAGCACCAGGAGGCCTGGCTCAAGTTACAGATTCCCCCAAGAGACATCAATTTCAGACTTGAGAGGAGACAAAACACCCAGAACTCAATCTGAAATATTTATGGAGTAAGCATACCATTTAAAAAAAATTGGAGATGGAACAGCTAGATACCAAGGGCTAAGGCTGAGAGAAGAACAGACCCATGAGTAATGTGTTACCCGCAGAGGTGTGGATTTTGCAGCCAGATGACAATGAGTCCCTCAGCCCAAGCTGAAACCGTCTGGAGTTCAGAGACCTAGCAACAGCCGGGCTACAAGCTAGAGGCTGCTGTGCCCCTCAGGAGAAAGTCTAAGTCTCAAGTCGGCTTCAAGGCTTCAATGCCTCATGAATGCTTTTTGCCTCTTGTTTTATATTCAAGGAAGCAGACCGAGTCATGAGCAGCACCAGGATCGGGCCACACAGAAGAACACTGTTTTCCTAGCTTTTTGCCTTTTTTGACCATGATTACTGATTATTTATTTGTTTATTTATTTGCAGACATGTGTACACAAGCCTCCGTATGTGCGTGAGTGTGTGCGTGTGTCTATGAGCACATGTGGGCAGTGCCCTCAGAGGGCAGAAGAGGGTGTGGGATCCCCTGGAGCTGGAGTTAGAGGTGATTGTGAGCCAAGGTGCTTGGAGTTGAACTTGGCTCTGTAAGAGATACAAGCCCGCTTGACAGATGAGCTGACTCTCCGGTCTCCCTGAGGTTTTCTGTAAGGACACTGCTGATACCGAAAAAGTTGTGGATTTCACCTGAAGGGAACTAGAGACCTCCTGCCTTACAAGCTCTCCTATTCTAATTACCATTTTAAAATATATCGCCATCTGCATATATGCTTTAATATACAGGCACATTTATATTCTTGGGGCATAGAAATAAATTCATTTAAATTTCTTTAAATATCTATTGTAATCAACATTTTGAGAATTTCAGACAGCGCCTTTGCTCATGATCACCCGCACTCCTCCCCTTCTCTGTGATCCACCCACTCACCTGCCTCCTCATTCAGTTTCTTATCTACCTCTTGAAGTTTGACTACTATCCATGTTTTTCTTGCTTTGTTTTGTCTTGGCCTCACTGCCCTGCTCTCCAAAGCTATGGATCCTCCTGTATCCAGCTGCTGCAGGCTGGGATTAAAGCACATTGCTATTGAACGCTGTGGGTGTATCTACCAGGCTAGCTGGCCGGTGAGCTCTCCTGGATTCTCCACCTCCCAGTTCCCTGTAAGATTACAGACATGTGCTCTTGGACCTGGATGTTACATGGCTTCTGGGGATTTGAACTCCTGTCCTCACATAACAAGCACTTTACCCACCTGACACTACCCACAGAGCCTCTCCAGTCCTTTCTTGAGCATTTATGGAGAAGGGGACAGAACCAGACCCCAGCGGCTAAGCAGGTGCCTACTGTGTGGAAAACAGTGCGGTTCTTATAATTACCACATCCTCCAAGATACCAGGGAGGGATGTGACGAGTGTCCAGGGTCTTTCTGAGCACAGGAGCATCACTGCAGGAGGACTGCAAGGTCTTCACCTTTGCCACGGGGTGGAAACCTGGCTTTTCAAAGAGAAAGCTGAGAAATAAGAACTAGGAGGGAGATTATTGAGGATTTCTCACAAAAAGGCTTAACGGATGGAGAAGGAAAAGATCAAAATGACTTAAACCAGAAAGATTCATCTCAGAGTCCTTGATGGACTGGAATTTTTATTGAGCTGCTGAGTTTTTTTTTTTTTGACTTTTCTCAATTAAATGGCCTTTAAGTGCGAATTAGCACCAAGAAGTCAGAAGCTCAGAAAAAAAAGGAAAAGATGACGGGGTAACTAAAAAATGATGCCTCAGATGTATAACTTGTGCCCAGCAAAATATATCCTGAGTTTTGATTTGACTTGAATAAAATATGTTTTTGTTTTATGAGCTTGTCACTTTCCAAAGCAGTTGATATCATCCTAAATGATATGAGCAAGGCGGGAGAAACAGTTTATAATAATTTGCAAGATGGAGAAATCAAGGCATAAAGCATTAGGAGTCTATCTAACAGAACTCCAGCTAATAAGCATGACACTCTGGAGCTGGTTGGATGGTTCAGTCAATAAACTGCCTGCCATGCCAACATGAGGACACGAATTCCACCCTAGAATCCAGGAGAAAGCAATGAGGGTGGTGCTTTATGCTGAAATCCCACCCTAGGGAGTAAAGAACTGGTCTGGGCTCAATAGCTAGCCAAGCTAGTTACTTAGCAAATTCCTGGCCGGTGAGAGCACCTCTCTCACAAACCACGTTCACAGTACCCAAAAAGAAGGCACCCATGGTTGAGCAGGATCCAGTTCTTCTTGGCCCTGTGACCTTGGCCAAGTCAGGATGCTTCTTAGAGAGATGTGGCTCTCCCACATCAATCATCAACCAAGAAAATGACCTACATACTTGTCTACAGGCCAATCCTATGAGGCATTTTCTGAATTTAGATTCTGTTTTCCCAGACGACCCTAGCTTGTGTCAAGTTGACATAAAAACCAGTCAGCACAATTGATCCCTTGTCAACTGGACACACCATCAAACAGTAATCTTTCCTTGCCTGCTGATACCGAAGATCTTATATTAATGACAATATCACAATATAAAACATTCCAACTTTTAAAATCTCATAGTCTTTAAAAATTTAAATGCTTTAAAAGTTTGGTCTCTTTAAAACATCCAGAGTCCCTTTCAAAATTCAATCCCTTTTAAAATATTCAAAGTCTTTAAAACATCCACATTTTCTCTAAAGTATCCACAGTATCTCAAAAACATCCAGCATCTTTCTAAAGTATCCACAGTATCTCACAAACATCCAGCATCTCTCTAAAATCTCCAGATCTCTGCAGTATTCCAAGTCTCTTACTGTAGGCTCCATAAAATAAAAAATAAGTTCCATACTTTCTTAGTGCAAGAATGAAGAAACTCATGTGGTCAATAAAATCCAACAGCTCTAGTAGAGTCCTTAAGGGACTCACAGTACTTCTCTTTGAGACTTCACAAGCCGGGACACCACCATCTGTATCTCTCTTCCCATTCCCATCTCTCAGGTCCCACAGAACATCCCACTGAGCTCTGATTCAATGACTTTTCTAGCCCAAAGTTCAGATGCTTCAAACCTTCCAAAAACACATGATCAGGCCCGACACAGAAATTCACTACTCTCTGGCATCAGTTGCTGCCTTCCATGGGGTTTTCAGTACCGTGATAAAAGCACCATGGCCAAAATCAACATGGGGAGGAAAAGGCTGATTTCTTCTTTCATATCCAGGTAACAGTCCATCACCGAAAGAAGTCAGGGCAGGACCTCTTGCTCGGGTGAGAGGTACGGCAATCCAGAAAGTGCACTACAGACCTGTTTGCAAGTTAACCGTATGGAGGCATTTTCTCAGTTAAGATTGCCTCTTCCCAGATGACCCTAACTTGTGTTAAGTTGACATAAAAACTAGCCAACGCACTCATGTTTCCGGAGGGACCAGACAAGGCAACAGATCTCAGAATGTTTTGTCTAAATTGAATGTGTGTTTCAAGGGTACTGTTGTAATTATAGTTTTCCTCCCCAGAAATCTGTGAGCTTCTAGAAACAAGCTTCTATCTTTTCACTCCGAATTTCATTTTTTTCACATTCACTTTGATATTCTAGACACACTGTGACTGTTTGTTAAATAAAAAGAAAGCTCAAGGATGGGGCTGTAGTTCAGTTGGTGGGGTGCTTGCCTAAAATGCATGAATTCTGGGGTTGATCTCCAGACGGCATAAGCTGGGTGTGGCAGTGCATGCCTGGCACAATCTGGGAGATGGAGGAAGGAGGGTCATGAGTTCAAAATCGTCACGGGCCATACAAGGTTCTGTAGGCTCGGGAATTAGACTTGGGGTTTTCTGTGTGTGGGTAGGATTCAACCATTGAACTCGGGTGACAGGTGGAAGCTAAGGTTCTGAGGGATCATAACCTCATCCCAAGGAGCAGTTAAAGGCCGTAGCCTTAGTCTGCGAAGCGATGTTCACCAATTTAGATGCATGATGCAGGGACTATTAGACCATGTGTCATAGGCTGGATAAAGCAGGAAGAGGAAGACGGTTACCCTCTGCAAAAGATGGCAGTCCTCGGCTCTGTTGGTCCTATGCGGGAGTGTGGGACTTGCTCAAGTTTTTGAGAAGTTGGAAATCTGGATATTTAAGTCCATTTCTTAGATATTGAAATATTGGGAGCTAATCCTCAAATTTAGAAATGGATAACCCTTGTTCTCGGACCTTTTGTAACTCTTCTGTAATTTCTAGACGATATAAATGGAAGTTACTAGTAAAACATTAGAAAATTCTTAGATTTCATTGTGGCATACCCACACCTTTACCACTGCTGTAAAATCTCCCATCATCTCATCACCAAGGCCCTAGCTCTTGCTTTGATGTCTCTAGTGACTCCAGGTACTGGAAGTCCAACTTCCTAGAGAAATCGGTTTTCCCTTTCTGTTCTTTCTGCTCTCAGCTCGTATCTTCCTCTTTGGACAAACTTTCCCTTGACCTAGCTCAAGTTCTGGCCATAGTAGGTAATGAACAAATACACTGGATGAACAAGTGTGCAGATCTACTGACATCAGACTAGGTGTTGGGGAGACATGAGCACCTGAATTTGGACCCCCAGTTTCTTTATAAAAATTGTCTGTAGAGCTACCATAATCTCAACACTGGGGGGGGTGCAGGAGGAGTCTGGGAGCTTCCTAGCCAGCCAGGCTAATTAAACCACAGAGCCCAGGTTCAGTGGGAGAGCCTGACTTAACAAGGAATGTAGACAGCAGTTGAGGAAGATAGTGATGCCAACGTCTGGCCTCCACATTCAGGAGTGCCCATAGACCTGAATAAATATACATACATGTAAATGAGCTTGTACCCATATAAACATCACACACACACACACACACACACACACACACACACACGCACACACACATGGCACCCAGAAAATTCATTCACCAACACTGTGACCAAAACACAAGTGGGAAAATAATTTCTGTAAACAAAAATCTGAACATCAATATGAACCTCAACTTTACTGAGCAGCAACTAACTTGTGACTTTGGGAAGCATCTAGAAATCTGTCTAAAGCCAGGTTTTTGGACGATGTCTAAGACTCAGTACTTTCTTAGACCAGCCTCTTGAAGATCCACACCCCCCTTGTTATCAACAGCTTGTAAAACTGGGAACTAGGATGCTGGCCAGGGCTAAAAGAATAGGTTTAGAATGTAGTTTTGGCCCTGGGTGGACACATGACATTCTGAACTGCCTAGGAGGTCATGTGACTATTATCAAGCTGGAGCCTCTGTGATTAAAGATACACATACTACCGACCCCTTCCTTAAAAGTCCATCCAAATGGCCTGTGAGTTACCCAGGTAGGAAAACACCTTTCAGGGAAAGCTGGCAGCTTCCAAACACTTTAGAAATATATAAAGCCTCCCTAAAAATGCAGATTGGCATAGTGGTACCTCTGACCATAGTGGTCCCTCTGACCAATGTCCACTCTCACTCCTTCAGAGGGCTTTGCTTTGCCCTGTACTAAATGCTGCCTATTTTCTGCTTCCCTCTGTGTGCCTGTGTTTGAACCCTTCCACAGAGATCCCAAGGACCGAGAAGTCAAAGAGGGCAGAGCCCCGTCCTGAGGTCAACATGAGCAGTGCACAGAAGTCCTCTCAGGAGGGAAAGAAATTCAGAATTTTAGCATTCCAACTGGGACTCTTCGGTGTGCCCTCAGCACCCTGCCCATCTCCACGTCAGCTTCCCGACCTTTCGGACACACAAAGCA
This sequence comes from Bramus lutescens, assembly GCA_001685075.1. NCBI lineage: Eukaryota > Metazoa > Chordata > Mammalia > Rodentia > Cricetidae > Bramus > Bramus lutescens. The sequence continues at coordinate 462,089 of LOEQ01000097.1, read as the reverse complement.
CCACGTTCTCTCCTGGGAAAATTCAGTAACAGCCTTGGCTGTGTACCAGGCAATGGGCTCAGTTTCCTTTTTCTGAATCCACAGCAGACCTTAGAACCCCATGGTGTTTCCTCACTAACATCATATGTGTAACTCTTGGTCTGAGTCTGGGCAGTCCATGTCTGCTCTGGTCAAACTCAGGGTCAAAAGCAGCAAAAGAAGAGAGATTTTGGAAGTGGCCCCCTGGAATGCACCACCAGAACAGCTCTATTTAAGTTCTTATCACTGTAACCCCGCATCGCTATTTCATCAAGTTCCCTCTCCTTCATGTGTTGAACAGGCAAAATTAACAGCCCCAAAGCAAACCGGTGACTTGGTCATTTTCCCAGTGGCAAGGCCGGTGCCCCATTGGCATATGGCTGACCTGTCTCTTTTACAGCAGCTTGGCTAAGGCCCTGGGACTTGCCTTTATCTTGCTCCCTTTTCCCTACCTCATGAGAGACACAAGAAGGGACTATACTATTGGATTTACAGGCAGTTGTGGGTCACTCCATGTGTGTGCTGGGAATTGAACCCAGGTCCTCTGGAAGTGCAGCAAGTGCTCTTAACCGCTGAGCCATCTCTCCAGGATCCTCCCCGCTCCCCAGAATCTTAAAACGGAAGCACAAAAAGACAAAGCAATGGAAAACAAACAGAGCAGAATAGAGGGTGACTCCATCGATGACAAACAAGTGCCTCTCTTCATGTCCTTACGTGGAAAACGCTCTGAAGGGTGGAGGATGTGGCAGTGAGGGCGCCTTGAAGACCCCTTCTTAAACCTGACCTACTGACTCTTCCTGTTGCGCACGTTTCTCTCCACACTTCGTCCTGATGTCTCCAGTGATCAGAGCTCATCTCTCCAAGCCTTGCCCCAGAATATTCTTTTAATTAGTGCGTTGGTAATACCAACCATCATTCTACTCATTAGTCTGCGGCTCGCCTCACTAAGGAACAAACACAAATGGCAAGAAGTCAATGTTCATTTCAAAACATGTGTAAACAAGAAGCCAGGAAGCCGGAGCGGAGTAACCCTTTGTCATGATTAAAGGCAAAGAAAGCTTCCCTCGGAGCGTGAGAAGTAAACGCGGCAAAATCACACCCCTCATGGACCTCTGCGTACGTTCTACAGCACGGAAACAAATTGCTAGACAGTAGTTTAAAAAGAGCAAGCGCTCCGACTTTACCATGGCTGCGCTAAAACACCCCGGCAGAAGCAACGTAAGAGAGGAAGGGTTTAATTGTGCTTCATGGGTTCAGAAGGATGGAGGCCGCCATGCTGGGGAAGGCAGGAGCTTAATGGAGGCCTACAACATTCCGCCAGTATCTAGGGAGCAGAGAGAGCGAGAGTGAGGGAGAGAAGTGGGGGAGAAAGGGATAGAAAGAGAGAGTAGGAGGAGGGGCTAGGCTATAAAACCTCCAGGCCGCCTCCAGTACTGCACTTTCTCTAGCAAGGTTCTAGCTCTTGAAGGCTCCTCAACCTTTCCACGCAATATCACCAGCAGGGACCAAGTGTTCATACATAAGCCTGTGGAAGATGTTTCACATTCAAAACCACAACAAACTCTGTCTTCCCCTAAATACCAGATGCTTCAAAAGCACAGGGATTCTGTCCACCTGTCTTTCTTTGTCTATGATGTCACAGCAATACAGTAGAAAATACAGTAGAAACTTTTTTTTTNTTTTGGTTTTTCAAGACAGGGTTTCTCTCTGTAATAGCCTTGGGTGTCCTGGACCAGGCTGGCCTCGAACTCACCTGCCTCTGCCTCCTGAGTGCTGGGATTAAAGGTGTGCACCACCACATCCTGGCCAGTAGGGACTCTTCCACTTTTCTTCCCCTAATATTAATGATCAAACCATATTTTTTAAAGTGCTATACAACGATGCTACATCTTGGTCCTCTTTATTTTATTTTTTTTTTTTAAATCTTGAGACAGGGTCTTCTCAAATATCCCAGGCTGGCCTTGAATCTGTGATTCTTCTACCTCAGCTTCACGAGTAGCAAAGATGACAGACAGACCTATACCACCAGACCCTAGCACATTTCTGTTGACTGAACAAATAACCAGGTCTCGGAGACACTGTGGTGGATTTCTTGTGAAGAAATGGAATTCTGCTGGCTCAGAGATTCACACCCAAAGAAAGCTGAACAGACCCATTGTTAGCCAAAAGGAATGTTTATTCGAAACCAAACCAAACCAAAACTCTAAAGTTTGAACCAGGGCTGGTGGCTCACACCTGTACTCCCAGCACTTAGGAGGCAAAGGTGGGGGGATTTCTGTGAGTCCAGGGCTAGCCTAAATGTACACAGTGAGTTCCTGTACAGCCTGAGCTGCAATGTGAGATATTATTTCAAACAAATAAATCAAAAGAATATCTTAATTTTATTTACACTTTGATGAAAGATTAATCCAAATGGACACTGAAGAGATGACTCAGCAGTAAAGAGCACTTGCTGCTCTTGCAGAGGATCCAGGATAGGTTCCTAGCACCCACATGGTGGCTCACATTCATCTAGAATCTCAGCTTCAGGGGATTCAGCGACCTCTTCTGACCTTCGCAGGTACTGCACTCCACACACACAGTACATAAACACACATGCAGTCAAAGACTCATACGAATAAAATGAAAACAAATAACTAAAAAACTTAATCCAATTGTATCCCAGATCATCAGATAATGAACTTCTGGCTGATGAGGCTTCATGAAATCATTGTCTACCGTCGGCATTTGGTCTTGTGAATGAGTGAGTGTTCTGAGATCAGGGTACTGCACTTGGCTTTTTAGCACTGTTTCTTGTTTTATGGGGGCTCACATAATTTCTCAAGTCACAGTTCTGAGAACAGTTGGGGGTTGCTACAACCTCTTCACCCGTCACAGTAACATCCTAAAAGTCTGGGCAACATATGGAGCCACTAACTGTCTCTTGAGCCACTGAGTAGCATCAGGAAGCAAACCCTGGGACTGAATGGCAGTGCCGAGCCTCATGACGGACCTGGGATGTGTCTGCTCATTTCCTTCGCTGCCTTTCATATCTCACTGAACTGAAACGATCGGGCCTGTCAAGAGCAAGGGCCCGGATGAAAGGCCAGTGCATTAAGACGTGGAATAATTGCCAGGTTCTGAGTGGCTGACATGAATCGTTTTACCAAAAGAAGACAATAGAGTCTCTCTCTCCTCTCTCGCTCTCTCTCCTTCATTGCCAACACATAGAAGTGTTACAGGGATGAGGGTGACGAGGTGGGAGAAAAAAATCCCCACCAACAACAAGCTTTGCTAATTAAAAGTAATATGTCCCCCCCCCCTTTGGCAATTTGGTAACACGAAACAATTGCTTGGGGGCCACAAGGGGGAAACAAACAGAGACAGATAAGAAATGTTTTGTGTTCATCCAAGCAGAGCTATGTTAATACGTATTATCCCATTACGGTGCATCAACAAGAGGAGTCGGCTCACCAATGCAAGCAAGAAGCATACACTTATCATCATTTGATAACATGTTTAATGACAGATTGACGGGCGATTTGCAAATGTGAACTGGCGTCAGCTCTGCTAAGTTCAGCTCCTGCCGCCGCCTCTGCTAGGCCAGCATATTTATGTGCATAATTTGATTTCTCAGCCACACTGTTAGTACATTTTTAATATTAAGCATGCACGAACAGACAGCCGAACTTAAGTTGCGCTGATGGTTGGAGTTCATTAGACTGAAAAAGATGGGCGCACGTGACGGAGGCGGAGGCGGCGGGCTCACACTGGAGAAGCGATGCTTGGCAAGCGCTGGGTCCA
>LOEQ01000097.1:443911-458239 GCA_001685075.1 Bramus lutescens | reverse complement strand
GCGTCTCATGGAGGCTGCAGAGCTCTGATGAAGGGAGGAAGAGGTAGCGGAAGGAGAAAGCCCCTCGCCCAGAACGTGTTGGTCGGGAACTTCACGCGGAGTGTGAAGAAATGGCAGGGCCAGTTGGTTGCTTTCTGAAATGCAACCTCCTTTCATCCAAACCCTTCAACACTGCTTGGATCTCTTGCCCATTAGAGGTTCTCGCAGGGAAGCAGATTGGAACCATACCTATTCATTCCTCATGAACCTGGCATATGCCCAACTGCCCAAGACGCAGCCGTTTTACTTGCCCTCTGTGGAGGCTCGGCTCGAGGTGAGGCTCACTGGTGTGGTTTCAACGTTCCAGCAAAATTGGATTCTGCCCTATCACTGAGCATTTGAGCAACCTTCTTCTAGGTCCACTTCCATTTCCTAATCTGGAAAATAGGCTCAAAAATCTCCCCCACATCGGGGCATGATGTAGATCCAAGAAGTTAAAAAGGAGATGCCATGAGCAGCAGTGTTTGCACAAATGCAAGCCGTCACACATGCATCTTAAATGACCGGGATCCATTGAAGAGCTACAGACGCTACATCTCAAAACCATTTCTGAAAAGACATTTGAATTAAAAAAAAATTCAAGCACCATCGCTCCTGGTCTAGACAATGTTTCAGACGCGTTAGACTTCCTTGGGCCTTAGGACCTCTGCATGCACTGTGCCTCCCACATAGACCTTAACTCGGTGGACAAGTCTTCATTATTCAAGATTTGAAAACAAAACAAAACGGCTTCATTAGAAAAAGCCCTAGTGATCCCTCCTCTAAGCTTACCTTCTCCCTCTGGTTCCACGGCCTTGTACTCTCAACACTGACAGTATGGTCTTGGATCACCATCCAACAACCCAGCAGCCACTGCCTTTCTCTCTTGCTCATCTTCGAGCGTTGTGCATGTGTACACAGCCTACACTAAAGAACATGTCTGCTGATTGGACAGCGGGGAAGGAGAAGGCATAGGGAAAGAGGTACAGCCCAGGGGCAGAACACTTGCCTAGCATGCAGAAGGTTCTGGGTCCAAGTTCGATTTCCACAGAGGAAGAAAATGAAGGACAAATTACATAGATGTGCACACACATTTATTATGGTGTGCATAGCCCAGGCAGAACATGGTGGTCTCTGTTTAGGTGATGCTGGGTGATTTGAGCCACATTTTAAAGTTCTTAATCCCAGGGTGGTGGGGACATATTTCATGCTCAAGCTGGCATTTATTGCCTCTGGTATTAATTTGCGTGCTTTGCCACGTGGTGTCACGGGAAGTCACTCCTGGCTCTCAGCTATAATTTCTGCTGTAAGCCGGCCAGCTTCAGGAACCTGTTATAAAACACCTTGTGATTGAGCAGCTGCAGAAGAATGAGGGCTACAGTGCACATGGTTTCAATGAAGGCCTTCATGTCACCAGGTTTTTGTGCCATTTATGACAGGCTTGGGGTCCCGTGCATGAGGTCTTCAAGGACTGCCCGGTTATGCCGGAAAGGAAGGGAAGTTGTGTCGTAGGTTTGAGCCATCCTGCCCAGTTTAGCAACAGTGCTTTAAGATCCATACCTTGCATGCAGAAGTGTTCCAACCAGTTGCTTCTGCTAGTTTTCACCTTGTCTTTGAACTTGTCTGTTGTTCTGTCCTTGGCAAAGACGTGTGGGTTGTCCTGGAGATCCTAACGTACTACTCAAGTTCTGGTTGAACCAAGACAGGGGTTTCATCTGAATCCACCATGAGGGGGAGAAACAGGGCAGACACTGAGAACCACAGGGACAAGGCCTTACATATGGGAAAGCAGGAGGGGTGTGTGTGTGTGTGTGTGTGTGTGTGTGTAGTGACTGAGGGAGTGCACGCCATCGAGCCCACCATTTCCCCTGTATCCATGGGAGCCTGTTCCATGACAGACCTCTGCCTTTAATGAAGCAAACCCATCTTAAATGAGAGAAAAGTGTGCATCAAGTTCACGGGGCAGCAACAGTTTACAAAGTTTAGTGCGTATGTTCCATGTTCTGCTTATCAAAATCTCTTGTGTTCAAGTGTCTTCAAACCACCCCAGCTTCATCAAGTAAAACAAGGGAGCTCCTCTGGTTGACTTTTACCCTTGGTCAAATGCTGTGACATCCTGGCCCAGCCCTTAAAAAAATGCCTTCCCATGCTGTCTGAACACACACTGGTGCTGGGATGGATGCAGCGCCACATTCAAGTTTTCCTATATCCCCCTCCTCCTCTGGTCCACCTGACAAGCACAACCGATGCTTTAAAAACCACAACTCAAAGCGCATGTCATAACGAGTAGAGCTACTGCGCCACGAGTGTTTGCTCTGTCCTAGGCATTTCAAAATTCCTGGTTCCTTTCTAGTCACCACAGTCATTTAAAAAAAATCTGCCTTCATTCAGCATCATTGAACTTCCTGTGGGAAACCAGAAGTGAAGCTCTTTGGACGGACCTCATAGTCTTGCGAGAATTACCCAACTCACCACTGAGTCCTAGAAGCAGGCATAAATGATCTGCAAAGGACCGAGATGCCAACAGGCCCCAAGACTACATAACTACAGGGCTAACGGGATAGCTATAAAAACAAACTGTTCTGTCTGCTCCCAATGGGTCAGGTACATATTCTAACACAGTGGTTCTGTCGGGCATGGTGACACACTCTGTAAACCCAGCATGGGGAGACAGACACCTGAGGCGCTCCTCCAGTTCAAGACCAACCTAGTCTATGGAACCTGGACTGAAATGGAGGCAGTCCACCCCACATACCCCCACAGACATGTGCATACATGTAATAGAAGCAGATGGTTCTGGGAGAAACAGAAGAGGCAGTTGCCTAGGTGATAAACCCCCTGGCTCCATGAAAACTCAGGCAATTCATGATTCAGGGATTGCAAGCTCCTCTCTTAAAAATTCTTCCACCCTTCCTGATCCCCTCTTCCTTTGGTACCTTGCTGTTGTTCCCAGGGAAGGCCCAGTGGTCACAGACAGCATGGTGCTTCCTGAGATTTATAGGCAATTGCTGGTATTCAGTTATAATTCCCTATTTGAGATCTTGAAAAGAGCCTGTAAGGCTCACCACGAGGGCCTCTTTACCATGATATATCTAATTTGAAAATTAGCTGGAGGACAGAGGGGGATGTGTGTTTTTGACCTGGTAACCCAGAGTCTCAGAGGTCACAGCTTGATAAGGTGAGCGGGAGGAACTTGCTGAGTGCTTAAGCAAATGCTTCTGGGAGTTCTGCGGGTGCCTCCAGTTCACCCAGGCTTGTCAAAGTGCGAGACAACAAATGGTATATTGATAGGAGGGCCTTTCCTCCATTGTTAGGGACACTCTGGGATCCTTGACATAGACCTTTCCAGTTTAAATCACTCTATCGGGAAGCAAGTGGAGCCGAAGAGAATTGCGATTTCTGGTCAAGGCCAAGTAGCCTTGAATGAGTAAGACCAAAAAGAGCTTCTGGAGACACCAGGAGACCCAAGGCCATGTTGGTTCTGCATAGAAAAGCAGTCTGAGGACTTTGGACAGCAGTATGTACCGTGCCTACCTGGAGGGAATGGGTGCTGAGAAGATGAAGAAGGGTAGGTACAGAGAAATCCCACCCTTGGGGAAGGGAAGATGGAACACATTTTTGTCTGGTTGACTCCAAAGGCTCTTGGGTGCTTACACTGTGTCAACCCTCTACGACCTTGCGACCTCGCCACCATTCCCTGGCTTGTTTCAGCGTCAAGCTGCTACAATTACGGATCTCTCGTGCATTGACATTTGACACCCACATCAGCTTTCCTGGGATCCACAGAACTCTGCCGCCAAACTGAGTCATTAGGGGATATTTCAGCTGTCATGGGCCTGCTGAAAAGGACATTAAATCATTCCGCGAGAAACAGTGTGTGACTCCAGTTCAGCTCTCAAGGAAATCTCCATTCCCTCCCCCACCCCAAATTGGGACTCTTTAGTCCTGGTGTTCAAAGGAGGGAGGCAGACAGAGAAAGAGGGGTTCAATTAGGGGGGAAACTAGGGAGACAGCACCCAGGGACCTCTCATTTGTACTTTGAAGTTCCCAGGGAGGCAGAAGAGGAGTGTGTTCCTTTGATTACCATGAACTCTTCTGGTCCAGGGCCAGGAGAGGTGTGACTGGGACCTGGGCTGGTCCCTGAAGATGGAGGGAGGCCCTCTGTATCCTGGTTCTCAAATCTGCTCACATCTCAGATGAGGATGCCCGTAGGGTTGATCCCCTCTGCCACTGTCTCTGATTTGCTGTTCCTTCCCTTCCTAGACTCCTGTGTGTTCTGCACGACCCGCAAGTCCTTATACGCTTCTTCCCTGGGGCCGTGGCCTCCACACCATCAGTGCAACCCAAGGCTCTGAAATTGCCTTGCCAGCCCCCATCTGCCTCTCATTGCTGTCTCATGCCTGTTTTCACTCTTCTCACCCATCCCACACATTATCCATGGTAAACTTTGAAGAAAGAAAGAAGATTGGGTCTTCGTTAACATCTCCAGCAGTTGTCTGTGGGATCAGGGGGGAATCCAAAGCCTACACCACCTGAAGCCTATGCCCCTCGAAGCCTATGCCTCCCGAAGCCTATGCCCTCCGAAGCCTATGCCCCTTGAAACCTATGCCACCCAAGACTAAATCACCCTGTTCTTTTTTCCTCTTCCAGGATGCTCTATCCCCAATCTGCCACATGCTGGACCCCTAGTCAGCTTCCTTCCTTTGCCACACTGGCTCGTGTTTAAAGCATCCTCTCCCAGTTCCTTGCACTGTCCTTTTCTTCCTCAGTGTCTCCTAAGTGCCCTGGAAATGGTCACTTATTTATGTGCTCAATAAGCGTTAGTTATTAGTGTCATTATCATCTGATGGTCCCTTGATTTGAATGCAAGGCTTCATTTCTTCCTTTCTCCTCTCTCTCCCTCCTCTTCCTCACTCCTTTCATTCACCCTCCCTTTCCTTTCTCCCTTTACTTCTTCCCTCCTTCCCTTCCTTCTTTCTTCCCTTCTTCCCTCCCCTCTTTCTCCCTTTCTTTCTCATCCCATGCTTTATCTTTCCCTCAATCTTCTTTCCCCCTCTCTCCTCTCTCTTCCTTCACCCTTCCCTCAATTATCCGTTTTTCCCTCCTTTCCTCCTTCCCTTCTTCCTTTTGGTCCTACTATATTTCTGGCCTCAGAAGCTATAGGCATTTCCCTCCAAGTCTGATTCAGAAAGACATTTCTTAACCCGAATGTACAAACCTCATGGCAGAGCATTAGTTTCCTGGACAAATAATTTATATGGTGCTCTGGAAATGTTTGTCCCTTCCTCATGCTGTTCTGGGCTCTTCAGAGCCTGAGGACACTTTGGCCGGACAACTATTGTGTGCTGGGTACTGCATTAAATGTCTTACACCTTTGTCTGTCAATCTATCTGTAGAGGATATTGTTCATTTTATGCATGAGTGGTGTCAAAAGGAAACTATGTTCACCTCCTAGAGAGCCCCACACCCTCTCTTCCTCCCTTCCTTCCTATTTTTATAGGGTAGTCTGGATTCTTACAAATACCATCCTGAGCCAGCCTGGCACATGCCCTGCCCTAGGCTTCAATGAAAGTGTGTGGGGGGGCATGAGAGATAGACTGAGGCTCAGGCAAACATCTATTACAGTGCTCACTCCCAGTCCCACGTCCAACTTCAAGGGAACCCTGCTCTGCTGTTTGAACAAAGCAAAACCCAGATGAGCATCTGCCTCCATGGGACCAAGAAAACATGTCGACAACAGCTAGGAGCCATGGTGTCTGTGTCATCTTTCCAGATCCAGCCTCGCTTCTCATCTCCTCCTGACTCGGTGTCTACTCTGCGACAGTGCCGAGCACAGGTTAGCACTTGGTGGACTCTATTCTGTGTGAGCACAGGTTAGCTCTTGGTGGGGTCTGTCTCCTGTGTGTGCTGAGAACATGTTGTGGGTGGAGTCAGACTCTACACTGTTCATCTCAGAAGTCCCAGCTCCAGTCAAATCCCCAGCACACACCAGGCATGTGTGCTTGTCTTTATCAGATGGAAATCATGAAGCCAGGAGGTGTGATTTGGTTTGCCACACTGCTGATCTTACTATGATTAAAATTGGTAGACAGCGCCACCAACCTACATTCTAGGGCTAAGGGTCAATCTCAACAACTTTGAGGATGTGTGCATGCGTGTGTGTGTGTGTGTGTGTGTGTGGGCGCGTGCGCATGTGTGTGTGTCTGTCTGTGGATGCACACGCATGCAGTGGGTATAACACCTGGTGCATTTTCTCATGCACTGTCCACTTTTAAAAAAAGTATTTGAGACAGGGTTTCTCTGCATATCCTTGGCTGTCCTGGAACTCTGTAGACCAAGCTGGCCTTAAACTCATAGAGATCTGCCTGCCTCTGCCTCCTGAGTGCTGGGATTAAAGGCCTACACCCCCACTGCCCAGCAATCCTCTGTTTTTGAGAAAAAGTTTATTTCTGGCATGGACCTTACCAAGCAGGCTAGCATCTGTCTGTCTCTACCTTACTGTTCACAGCTTTTAAAGCCTGAGTTCTTGGGTCTGAACCAAGAGTCTCGAGCTTATGAGGCAAGCACATTACCAGCTGAGTGTGCACCTCAGTAGGAGGACAGGGTGCTAACTGAGGGTCCTGGACACCAGTTACTCTCCTACGCAGATACTTTGTACTTTGCTCTGATTTTATCTTCTTGGTGACCTATAAGTTTGCCTTTTGTATAGTCACATGACAGGAGAACCATCTGGACCCTAGAGGTGACCATAGAGGTGGGCGCTCAAGGTCCTCAGGAAGCAAGCAGAGAGCCAGCCCGACGTACCAGTTTCTTGACTCTGTGCTCTTCTTCCCCAACTTAGCTGGCTTACAGTTCCTGCTGAGGATTCTAGTCAGCAAGAATCCCACCTCCTGAGCCGGCTGGCAGGCTCTTCTCTCCACACATAGAGCCCTCCCGTTTGCCATCCTCATCTGATTGAGGGATGGAGCGATACTGATTGGTTCTTCAACTTCTAAGGCAGAGCAAAGATGATCAAACAGGGACCCATCACCATGGTTACAGCACCCAAGAGAATCCAAAGGAAGGCAGCAAAGGGGTAAAGTGAAGGCCCCAGCAAATAAGTGGGAAGAAAGCAGCCACAAACAATTAGACAGGACACAGTCCTCTGGCGAGCAAAAATAGAATTATTTGACTGTGAAATCGAGTAATGTAGCATTGAAAATAACATAACCTGAAACATATTTTTTTCCTCATCGATGAAAAAAATGCCAATACCAGATAAAGCCAAGAATACTTAGAGACCTAATCTGCTACAGACCTAGAACAGTAGAAAGTTGTCTCTGCCATACATCTGGGCTTTGGAGGGTTTGCAATACTCTTCCCAACTTGTTCATTTCTCCCCTGAGAGTATCAGGCATGAGTATACTACACACTTCTGTGTAGTAAGCACTTAAGAGAATTGGCCAAGAAGAGAAAGATTTAACTCTGGTTCATCCTCAATTCTAGCCCTTCATGTCCTACCTGTTTAGTCTTCCTGGGTCACTGTACCTCTCTGGGGTCTGTTTCATCACCTGGAGTTTGGTGTCATTGTAGATATGTCCTTAGAGAGTTTAACGGAGAGACTGAGGCTGTGTACACATAGACTCTACCACATCACACTCATTGCTTGGCCTTTGCTAAGTCAGGACTGGGCTCTATAATTCACATCAGCTTTGGTGGTGAAGGGCTGGCTGTCCTGGGAGCTCCATTTTCAGAGTCCAAAAACAGAGTAGGTCCCATGTATGGTGAGGTGGTGTCCATGAAAGGGAAACGCAGGGGCTTCTCTTGTGTTCCAACACACACACACACACACACACACACACACACACACACACACACACACATTGAGTATGAGGAATCCCTGGACATCTCCATGGAATCCTTTATAGGTAGACTTCAATGTGCCCAGGGTCTTACCTTATTCTTACTTCTTAAAGAGCAATTTCTGTTTCTTCAAAGTTCAATTTGTGAATGATCTTAGAGTCTCTATGTATTCCTCAGAGATCATTTAAAAGTATGTCACTTCTTTTTGTTAAAGAAAGCACCAAAAGAAGAGGAGTGTAATACCTGCTGTTACCGACAAAGCCACCGATTCAAAACGAGGTTCAATGAATGCGAGTCCTCCATCAATGTCAATGGAAATAAGGACAGCAGTGACACCAAATGCAGTGCCAGGCATAGTTTGCTGCATGAGTGTCGCCATATTTAGTCAGTGTCATCTGGTAATCAACACCACCACCACCACCATCTCATCGATATCCTCCTTCTCCTCCACCACCGTCATCATCACCATAATCATCTTATCACACCGGTATCACCAACATCATCTTTATCACCTCATCTATCAATATCATCATCCCATCAACTTTTCTTCACATTCATATCACTATAGTCATCATCCTCATCGTCATAATCTCATCAACATCATCATTACCATCATATCAATATTATTGTCTTATCAATACTAAAGTTCATCACTATCACCATCATCACCACAAATATATTATGTCTATCTAATCATAGCTGCCATCACCATAGTTACCATCACCATCATCTGCTCATCATTGCTATCAACACTATCATTCCAGGTGCCTCTCATCTTCAACGCTATCACCATCACCACCACAAACATTTTATTATGTCAACATCATCATAATCATGTTTAACATCTTCTTCCTCATATAACCACCACCATCTTACAAATATAGTAACTTTCATTGCTATCATGATCACCATCATTGCCGTATTTGTTACCACCATCTCTTATCAATGTCATAATCATACCAGTACCACCATAATCATACCAATATCATTATCACCACCACCATCATGTCATATAAATATCAACATCATATCAATAGCATCATCATACCAAAATTGTCACCTTCATTATCCACACCATCACAATCACTGCTATATCATATTAATATCAGCATTATATCAAAATCATCACCATCATCACCATCATCATCTGAATGGAAAATTCCAATCTCTCTGGAGCATGTTTCAGCCAGCAGTGAATTTGTGGGACAATAAGTAGAATTTATTGAGGTAGCTGGCTATAGAGTGAGAGGGGGAATTGAGATAGAAAGGGATGGACAGCAATGGAAGGAAATATCTGTTTAATGCTCTATCCCATTCCTTGCCCCGGGCATTACTTCCTTCCCACCCCCAAGGACTGTTCCAGATAAATCTGTATTCACAATGTCCTTATTTATTCAAATCAGGTAGCACATCTATTCTAGCTTTTGAACTAATTCTTAAGTGAATGGGAGTGGATCTGTGTTTTTTTGAGGAGGCATCCAGGAGGGTGGGGAGTTAGAGAAAGTCAAGTTCATCTGGCACTTGTTTGTGTGCCAGATCCAGTGCCAAGGGCTCCCCATGGATCATCTCACCTAATGTACACATTTAGGAATGAGAAGTGAGACTGTGAGCTCATTTCCTGCTACCACGATCTGCTCCAGGTTCCTTCGGCAATCTGGACATTCTGAGTCATTTGAGTGTTTGCACTCTTACAGCAAGACTAGATCATGAGTTGCACATCTGGGAAGAAGTGGCTAAGGATCACCGAGGAGTGGTACTGGTGGGACTTGGGGTCAGGTACGAGGAATCTGAAGTCTCTCCTAGAGTGCGATAGTCAGGACAAGAATATTTCAGATTAACTGAGAGCTTACTATGGTTTAGCTTGTAGATGTCAACAATCTCTTTAATCTTCATCATGGCCCTGTGAAGAAGAGACTGGTTGATTCTACTTGAGCAGTGATTAGTCAAATGAAATATCTTAGCTGTACTTGTCAGCTTGATACAGCCTAGAGCCATTGAGAGGAGAAGCTTTAATTGTGGAATTGCCTAGATTTGGTTGGTTGGTAGGAGTGTCTGTGAGTGATTGTTTTAATTATTAATTGAGAGAAGGGTCCAACCCATTGTGGGCTATACCATTTGTGGTGGTCTGAATGAAAATGGTGCCATAGACTCATAGAGAGTGGCATTATTGGTGTGTGGCCCTGTGGAAGTAGGCATTGCCTTGTTGGAGAAAGCATGTTACAGAGAGGTGGGGTTTGAGTTTTAGAAGCTCAAGCCAGGCCCAGTGTCACTCTCTTTTCCTGCTGCCTGCTAATCTGGATGGAGAGCTCCCAGCTACCTCTTCAGTACTATGTCTGCCTGTAAGCCATCATGCTTCCTGCCATGATGATAATGGACCCTGAAACTGTAAGCTAACCCCAATTAAATGTTTCCTTATAAGAGTTGTCATGGTCATGGTGTCTCTTTGCAGCAATAGGAACACTAAGACACCAGTTCCTGGGCAAGTAGTCATTGCTTATATGAAAAAAAAAATCTGGACAGGGGCTAAAAGATGGCTTAGCAATTAAGAGTATGGGCCTGTTCTTCCAGAGGATTCAGATTTGATTCTTAGTACCTGCATGGCAACTCACACCATGGTGATATTTTGTTTGTGCTTTAACAAATAAAGCTTGCCTGAAGGCCAGAGTGCTGAGCTAGCCACACGAGTTAGCCATAGAGACCAGGTAGGGGTGGCACACACTTTTAATTTCAGCATGGGAGGTGGAAACAGGAAGGGATGTGGCTGGCTGCTCTGCTTCTCTGATCTTTCAACTCTCATCCCTAATATCTCACTCTGGGTTTTTATTATTAAGACCAATTGGAATTAGTGCTACATCCATTCATAATGCCAGCCCCAGGACATCTGATACCCTCTTCTGGTTTCTATGGGCACTGTACACATGCCTCATAGACACACATGTGGGCAAAATACCCCCCAAACTAAAAAAACCAACCTAGCTAGAAATGACGTAAGGAGTGAGCCAGAACAAGCCAGTAGGCAGCGTTCCTCCATAGTTCCTGTCTACAGGCTCCTATCTTGAATTCCTACTCTGACTTTTTCAATAATGGGCTGTAATCTGAACACATAAAACAAAATACACTTTTCTCTTCAGAGTTTTTGGTCTTTGATCAGAGTGTTTTCTCACAGCAACAAAATGTCACTAGAACAGTAGCCAACTGAGATGGATATTTGAAAGCAATTATTCATTTCACTAATTATATTAATTCTGAAGACAGCATTTGAAGCCCAACCCATTACTCATATGTGCCAAAGGAAACACACCACAGACTTGAACCAGGGAAGTCAGTATCCAGACCCCCAAATGCTTCTTGTAGATAAAAAGGAATTATGGTCTGGAAACATCACTTACGCTTGATCCCTGCCTCATGTGGCCATACCCAGACCCATGTCAATAGCCCACAGGTACAAAAGCATCTTTACTTCCTATTTAGAAAGAGTCACTTCTGGTACCTAAGTTCTCATCTTTATGACTCTTCATGCCAAAATGAATATAAGTAATTCAGATTCTGGTATGTATTCTGAACAAACTCAACTCATATTCCACTTAGAACATAGATTTGGGGGAGAGATCCAAGATTAGAGTAGAAAGATATTTTAGGCTAATGGACATCCAGATATATGTACCACTCTTGAGATGTTTCCCCAGATCAAATTCTACACATTCTTCCCTCAAAACCCAAGTACCCCAACCCTCAGTGACCCAGCCGACCTTTCTGTGCCACCACACAGGAGTGGCCCTTGGGAAGTCACAGAGGTCTAAGACCACAAACTCTCGTGGAGGAGTTTGAGCCCAGTTGCAGTATTTACTAGAAGACTGACCCCAGAAGAATCCTTTGAACTCTTTGAACTCCATTTTTCGTAACTGTAGTAAAAACAAAGATCACCTAAATCACCATTTCCAGAAGGAGTTGGGAGAACTCAAAAGCAACTCTGGAAATTGCTTACTTTGGGCTTAGCAGACACGAAGTCCTCAGTAGATATCAGTGTTGGCTAATGCCTTAGGATTTCTTTATTCCTTGCTTGGTTTCATTCATTTGTGCATGTATATAATATGTATGTATGTATGTATGTTTGAATGGATGATAAATGATTTAGTGCATGCACATGTGCCCACGTGTATGGGATGCACACACCAGGTTTTGATACTTGGTGTCTTCCTTTACCACTTTTCATCTTGATTTTGACACAGCACCTCTACCCGAACCTTGAACTTGCCCATTTGGCTAGTCTAACTTGGCAGTGAACCCCAGGATACACTTATCTCTGCCTCTCCAGTGTTGGAGTCACAGATGCATGCTGCCATGCTTGATTTGGGGACCCAGGTTTTCATGCTCAAGCTGCAAACTTTCAGCCAACTGAGCCATCTCTAATCTACTAGGTGTGTATGAGCATCTGACCGCAGCTCTTGCTGACATCTGATGCCCACTAGACAGAGTTATTGGATTAAGAAGGGACAGTACAGGTGACAAGGGCCACATGGTAAAAGCAATGTGTGTTTAGAGTTGGGGGAAGTTGCTCCCTCATCCTTCCTTGCTGTTGACTGAAATCTTGGGGATTTCAGTGTGACTGTGAGCACCAGTGACATTTTATGCAATATGCATCTGGATAACCATTGAAATGAGTGAAGGGTGCCAGCAATGGGTGGGCATAGGCTAAAACATTAGGAGACACCATGGGATCACAACTTACTTCGCATCCTCTCCCCTTTTGATCTCTTGGGCTCATGTATTTTCCTCCATCTCTCTCATCACAGAGCCTCAGCACACGAACCCCTTTGATCTGGACCATACTTCCTGTTATAGGCACTAACACCCAGCTGTCCTTCACATTGTCTCTGACTGTCTCCTCAACCTTCCCTCCCAGGTCCAAGCCCCTTCTGGAGACTCTTAGAGCCACAATGACCTCTCCTTGGTGACATTTTTTTTCAAGTTTTGTTCACTTGTGATTGGATGACTGCCATCTGATTGGAGCACCATGAGGTGACAGTGTCACCATGACTGGCTTATGTCCCCAACATCCTCTTTAGGATCTGTAGCAAGGCAGAGATGATCAACAAATAAATATTCATTGGATTTTTGAAAAAAAAAGTAATATAACTCTGTTATTAATATAGAAATGACTCTTAATATTTGTGATGATGGAGAATGAAATTGCCTCTACTTGTGAAACCCCAGAGAAAAGGCTTTGGTTTGAGAGGAGCCTCGCAGTGTTAACACCCTGGCAGAGTCCTGGTTAGCTTTGTACAGAAGTGTTTAAGCCCTGAAACCAAAGTCTACAGTTATTTTGTCTCATCAGTAAAATGAGACACCAATGTCTGGGACTGGGGAGGTGGTTCAAGTTGGCAAAGGGCTTGCCAGGCAAATATGAAGACCTGAGTTGGTCCCCAGCACGCATGTGTAAACCAGGAAGGCTGCCTTCAGTGTCTTGGTGTGATCTCCCATCTTCCTGGTGACCTTATCTGTCCTGGTGCGGCTTGGCTGGTCTCAGCACAGAGGGACTCTTAGTGCATTTTCTGCCTCTAGAGCACGGTAACTCCAGTGGGGAACCACATTTGGTTTGTGGCTATGGACACCTGGGAAGTCCAAGGTGCTTCTGGTGAGAACTTGCATACTGGTGGCTCTGCTGTAATTGTCAGGAGCTATCACATCCTAGAAGACAGGGGAAATCAGACACATCTCCTTCCTTTTCTCATCTGGAGACAAAGGTCACAAGTAGCCTAGGCTGGCCCTAAACTTACTGTATAGCCAGTGGTGACCTTGAACTTCTTATCCTCTTGGCTCCACTTCTCCACTGTTGATATTATAAGTACACATCACCATGTCTGGCTTATATGGTGCTGGGGATGGAAGCCAGGGATTCAAGCTTGTTAGGCAAGCCCTCCGCTCAAGAGCTACGCCTTCAGTTTATCAACTTATTTTTTCTTGTCAGGAGTGTACACTCGGCACAGCGGGCTCCCTCCCAGGATAACTGACAGACACCACGATGTAGCCATTAACCCTAATCATGTCTTGAGAGTCCCACCTCTCTGATACTGCTCAGTGACAATTAAATTTCACCAAAACATTTGGAGGTGACACTCAAGAGGCCTTTCCTGAGCTCCTGTAAAGCCTCTGGCGAGCCTGCATTATGACACTGTCCGTCTGTCTGGCAAGCACCTGCACCTGGGACTTGCCTGTCCTTTCTGTGTCATGCTCGGGTTTTGAAGACAATGGGACACATGGAGAGTGCTTGTGGGGCAAACAGGAACTGCTTGACTCTGGTGCCTGAGTGAACAAGGAAAGCTTTATGTGGTAGTCTATATGTGTCTTGAAGCAACCCATCAAAGGCCAGCATCACTGCGCAGGAGTCTGGCTGAGCCAAGGACCTTTGTATGCTGGTAAGAATACCGATGGCTGGTAAGAGCTAAAGCTGGCATGAGTTTAGAGCTG
>LOEQ01000097.1:425894-443896 GCA_001685075.1 Bramus lutescens | reverse complement strand
GGGTATTTCTGGGCCTCCAGGCAGTGTTTGGGCACACCAGAACATTCCATTGTTTGTAATAAGCATAGCTGAAGTATAGCCACCCTATTTTATCTTAGTTATTTTATTTTGTAGCATGTTGTATGTTGTGATAATGTTGACAATGTTGAAGTGCATACAGTTTTACTTTTTTGGTGGTGGTAGTGGTGATGTGTGTGTGTATGTGTGTGTGTTGTGTACTCTCTCATGCATGCATGTTTCTGTAAGCAAATGTGGGTGTGGGCGTGCTGTGTGCGCATGTGAGGGTTGGATGACCACCTCTCACCTCTCTGTCTAAGGCAGACTTTCTTTATCATTTGCTCAGTTGCCACACACACAGGGCAGCTGCCCACAGGCTGCTTGAGTATCTCCTGTTCCTGCCTCTCATCTCCTCACAGGAGCACTGGGATTAAAGATACGGGCCACTGCCTCTGGCTTTACATGGCTTCTGGGCATCAGACCCAGGTCCTTGCACTTACCAGGCAAGTGCTTTTACCCACCAAGCCACTTCCGGAGCCCTTGGCCACCAAGACCTAAAACATCAGTTCCTAAAGAGGTTACATACTTTAAATCACAGAGCTCAGAAGCACCGAGAGTTCGGTGTACGGTGAAGTCGGGATGAATGCAGGAGGCTGGTGCTGTGTGAATAGCCCTGAGGGGAGATTCCCCAGGGCCGGGCTTGGTGTTACAGCTCTGCCACATGCTTCTGTGGCTATCGGATTCCTGGAGCCCCTTCTCTGATGAGCCTGCTGTTTCTTATCTCCAAAAGGATAAGACATCTGCTTTACAAATCCACTGTGAGGAATGAACGATTATCATTGGTCCAGATGTGTTAGGGACATTCTCATTGATTAAATATCATTGGGATTAGAGCACGGGTACCATTTCACCAGCTGCACCCAAGTGGGGCTAGTGCCCTTATGGGGGAGAGATGAGAAGCAGAAGGAGCAAGCTGTCAAAGGACACAGGGGGATCATCTCAGCCCAGCATGTTAGGAGTTTCTCCGGTCACTGCCCAAATCCCAGGAACTCTCCCGGCCAAGTCCTTGGCAAACCTGGCTGCCTGGCACCTTGAAAATCATACTGCTTTTCTGCTTCATGCGAGGGCAACCTGATGAGCCCACAGCTCTTCCACAGCTGGGAGTGGTGCGTTGGTGCCGAAACTGGGGCCCTAGGGTCACAGAACTTGAAGGGACAAAGAACCCAGGAAATGGGACCTCTGGCCTCATCTGTCTTGCCAAACTGGTAACTTGGAAGATCTGGTTTCTGAATCCCATGTTTAGCCTGAAGAGTGTTCAAAACAATAACAACCAACCCAGAACACACTCATAAAACTCATCAGTGTAAACATTCAATATTTTCCCACAAAGACAAGGGTTTCCTTTTCCCATGTTAAAGCTGTGGGGCTCATTGTTTTAATTTGCCACCATTGTGCCCAGACCGCTGGACCCGTGTGCTTCCTTCTGGCTCTTGGGTGCTTGCGTTTGTCACTCCCTGACATTTTAGGACAAGCACTTAATTCTGACTATCTATAGGTAACTCTGGAGGCCTTGATCCTGAATGACACTTTCAAATCAGTTTGTGTTTATTTATGGCTGTGAGATGTGGGTGGGTAGAGGCGATTCCATGGTAAGTTCAAAGTCCATAGAAAAAGTCTACCAAGCAGATCTGGAATCCAAACACAGAGAGGTAAACAGAAACAGGGTGTCTGTGAGTTCAAGACCAGCCTGGAATATATCAGGCTATCACAAAAGATACAAAACCATGGGGATGAATGGCAATAGCATGCAGGTGGTGAGGGGGTGAACACATTCAAACTGCGTGAAAATATTCTTGTGAAACTTACCACATGTACAATGACTCTCCCCCTCCTCTCATGCGTTCATGCACGTGTGTGCATACACACACATCCTGGGAGTGTATCTCAGAGGTGGAATTCTTATTTAGAATGGTCAAGGCTCTGAGTTCAATTCCCAGCAAAACAAGTTGACACATGCAGACAACAGCTCACACATACCAATAGCTCCGGGTTCAGGAGCACCAGCACTTACAAGATAACAGAATTAGAAAATACCTTTGTTCACTTTTATAGGTAGAAGCCACGCAATCAGTCTTCTGGAGATACACTTCACTCTCGAATATATCATGTGCCTACAAACTCATAAATGTTTTAGGCAGGGAGAAAAGCCACCCAACGATATCCCATGAACTCCTGGCATCCTGAGTGTGTATATGTCCTCTAGCTGCAGAGTTTCCTATCCCTTGGGGGTGTTGACATCCCTCCCCCTTGTCTGAGGAGCCTCCTACAACATTTACAAATGGATCTCCTACCAACGTCCACTCTTCCAGAGGAGAATGGAGAAAAGTCAGCTGAGCAAGAGTAGACCCTCTTATTTTGGTAGCCTAGCGCATCCCGCATCCCCCTGGCCTACATATCATTTAACAAACTGCCCTGTGATTCTTGCGGGGCGTGGCATACCCACTGATTTAAAACCCCCGCATTGCTCAAACTGCATTGTTCTTCATCAAGTTGAGTCGTTTTTATGTGAAGTGTCAAGCTCCCTAACAAATCCCTCCTGCCAGACAAATCAAGTCCCTCGTCGGAGAGCCGCGGCTAAATAGTTTATAGCTTTAATCTGCTCACCGAGGTGTGCAGCCTATGACAGTAATTATAAATGCACAGAGAAATTATAGCTGAATGCCTTCACAGCATTAGGAGCTGTTTGATGAACAATCATGAGCGCCTGCTCATTTCCAACAATAGAGGGCAAGTTAGTGTCAATGCATTAGAGAGATCTCAGTTCTGCATGGCTTTTTCTCGCATTTACCACGGAATGTCACTTGTCTCCTATAAAAGTAGGAAAAAAAAAGCATCGTGGAAAGCTTTAAACTTGATAGTTAAAAAAAAACAGACAAAGAGAAATGCAGAGGAAAACGGTTTATCATCGCGACTTGTGTTTTTCTGTTTTGTTTTGCAGCACGTTGCTTTAGAATGAGCTCGTGGAAGGTAACGGCCTGTTTACTTATGTGGGACCTTGAAAAAAAAATCTCTCCCAAGCCTTTTTCCCCCTTAATGCTTTTATAGAGAGACACTTCGTTAAATGAAGAGCAAGTTGAAAATGATCTCTGAGAGCAGCCCCTGCAACTTGTGTGTTGTGTCTCTCAGCCGGCTTCCCCCCTTCTTTGGGCATCTTCCTAACCTAATGACGCAATTTACTCTTTATTTGCCCTCCTCGCTTTTGCAGAAAGACGTTTTTAATTTAGCTGAAGAATTACACAAATGTATTTTAAAGACATAAATCCATATAAAAAATATGAGCTAATTAAAACATTGCACTCCCTGTCGCTCATGGAGTTTCAATTTAGCAAAAGAAAAAAAAAACCCAGAATCACGTCTGGTTAAATGAAAAGATGATAGTGATGGCAGACTGGGGTAAATTAAAAACAATGTTGATCTATATTAAAGCAGCGAATTACACACGTCAAGACTGAGTGTTCAGAAGTCCAAATGAGGGGGAAAGTGCAATGGGGCGACGTGCCCAGGGAGGTAAGGCAGATCACTCAAACGAAATGAAAAAGAGAGTTAGAAAAGATTCTGCATCTGCTTCTTGCTACTTGAGAAGGGCCAGAGCCTCCTACGTGACCCCGCAGCCTGTTTGCCCATCTTCTCTCCACCTGTGGCCAAACCACCCTTGAACACACTTGCTCCCATCTTATTTTGTTCACCTAAAATGAATTCCTGAGAGGGAAAATGATATATCCATATGCCCACGTGGTTTGGGGTAATGTCTTAGTTAGATACGTTATACAAATGCTTATCATACAACTAAGTGGAGGAATTAAGATGACAGGAAGGAGGAGACCCGCTTCACCCCATGGTTCATCCCTAGGTCTCCATATTTCTATGTAATATTTCTGTTTTGGTCAACATCTGACTCCATGTATCATGGTGGTTTCCTGAGATCTGGCACTCAGTGACACCAAGGCTGTCTGTGCTCATTCTGTGATTTCCATGCAATAGCGAAATTGCTTAAAAACACATTTCTCATAATGCATCTCTGCCCTTAGGCCATCGCGGTTCATTTGTTTACAGCTGGAGTTTTCTAGAAGCCCTGGGGAAATGGCACACCTCTTACCCACACGTTCCAGCCTTTCCCCTGCACTGTCTGTCAGTCGTGCAGTGGACCCTCAGCTCAGGCGAGGAGGAGACCAAGGGCAGAAGACAGCAGAGGAGCATTGGATATATGCGTGGTGTTTGAGGCTGGGGCTCCAGCCTTTGCTGACTGCGTGTGAATGGAGGGACCTATTGGCTGAGGATTTCCTTTCTTCAAAACGAGGGTGCCGAGCGTAGCCACTCCTGACTCCTAGGAAGAGGCCGATAAATGATAGCCATGTTGTTGCTACCACAACCAAAGGCTGACGTTTGCAAGGGGAACAGCTATCTGGCCATGAGTCAGTCAGCGGAGAGGACTGACGAGTCTAGGTGCTTCCAGTGAGGCTTCAGGACAGAGAAGGGCTGTGCAGATTCTGCAGGACTTCCTTCTGTGGGGTGACTGAATACCAGGCGTTCTGCAAGGAGATCCCAGGCAATTCTCAAATCCTTCCTACTGGCAGGCTTTAATGTTCCCATCTCACAAATAAACCAGGGTTCAGCACGGTGGATGGGATGACATTGGAAGCTGGTGTGTGTGGGGGGGAATGACCTGAACATCCAAATCCTCCCCAGAATGAGTGCTCCTCATCTCTGTTCCCCTGGGACGGGGAAAGGCCCCCTCCCCATGCACTCCATTCAGCAGCTCTCCATGAGTTGCTATCTGCATGCCTACCTCTGGCCTCTATGGCAGACTCTCGTTTTGGCCATTATTTTATTTCCTGGGATCACTATCATGTTTGCCGTGGGCCAATGGCCTTCTTGATGTGAGCTAATGCATGAATGAAGGTCAGAGGTGGTGGGACTTTGGGGAATGCTGTACTTACTGTGCCTGTGCCATTTTTTTCTTTGACTCAACCACACTTTAGAGGACTGTTTGTGAGACTAGCGTGAACGGATGCTTGTGAAGCCATTGCTACCAATCCCGGCAGTTTGCTATTGTAATTGGTGTTCCTGCCCTGCCGGCTCACGGCTACGCGCTATCACGAAATAGAATGGGGTGCAAGGTAAAACACGACCAGCATTTGCTGAGGGAGGAGGAATGGAAAAAAGGGACTTTCTTTAATGAACGGAGCAACAGCATGTACCTCTTACAGGCCTTACTGACTCCAGCCTGTTCGGCTCTCCCTAGATTGGTATGTAATCTACGTGATTAATAAGGACAGAATTACAGGTTTCCATGTTAAAAAATGGATCTCATGTAAACAATGACTTCTTTTTGA
The DNA here is from genome assembly GCA_001685075.1 of Bramus lutescens. Lineage (NCBI taxonomy): Eukaryota > Metazoa > Chordata > Mammalia > Rodentia > Cricetidae > Bramus > Bramus lutescens. The sequence continues at coordinate 438,506 of LOEQ01000097.1, read as the reverse complement.
AGATAAAACTATGGTCCGCATGTTATTTGGGACACAGCTATACCAAGACTCCGTGATTTATCTGAAGGACAAGTTCAACTGGATTAGGCGTCCATCCTTTATCTTATCTGGCAGCCTTCCATGCTTTTTGCCCTGAACGTACATTGCCATCAAGCCATCCATAACAGAAGTGGCAGGTAGCTTGTTGGACTAGAATACATTTCTGCCAGCCATCTCAAGGTTAGGTGTACTGTTAAATGCGTACACTATATTACGTGGTAATGACTATAATTTGAAGTCCTTATGCATTTGAGACTCAGTGATTTATTCTCTGTTTAATTTCTAGTCAAGAGCAAGAGACTTTTAAAGGCATATACGAATATGTTCTGTGATTGTTTTAGAAGACTTACGTCCTAAAAGAGGGGGTGCCCATTTAATGCTTCCTAAGAAATCTTAAGTGAGCATTGGCTTTGCTACTTGGCAGGGTGCTCACAGGATTTAAGCTAGGCACAATAGAGGAAAGAAAATTCAGGTTGGAATTCATGTCATTTAGAAACACCTCGATATCGTAAACTCTTGACTACCTCATCATACCATCACGTTTTTCCAAAATACCATGTCATTTTTCACACATTGTGCTGTCCTCCAAATCAGCTAAGATCAGAATTCCTGATGGCAGTAGAATCCTGTGGTCATTTAAGACCATCAAGTTTTTTTCTTTGATAATAAAGTTATAGAATTAAGAAAAAACAGCAGAAACAAACTATTGTATGCAGAAGCTCTAAGAAGTGGGCGGGGCTTCCATGAATAGCTCTAGTGGAGTGTTCTTTCCAGATGAGCCAAGCTCTAAGACACCTCCTCGTCACCCATGGGGGCAAACAATCAGACTAGAATGGTTTCCCTCAAACACAAATACACCCAGCATCCACATTCTCTCTTTTCAATACACGTGGGACACTCCCATTGGACAGAATGACTCCAAACCTCTGACGTCAGCCCGTTCTGACATCCCAGCATGGCAGTGAATGCATGAAGCCAGAGCTTGCTACTCTCTATAATGATCAAACTGTCTTAAATTAGAAGTATTTGTTTTTTATAAATGTGGACAGATGCAAAAATAGCGATCTTACCCACGTGGATTTTGGATTTACAAGTAGCCTTTGTGTATATTCCCCAAATTATTGGCTGGTTTTCACTTCTCTAGAACAAATAGTGCACACTTCAGATTCTGACTCAGGATGGATGAAACCATCCTTTGCCTCCCTTCTCCCTATTTCCATATCGCAGTTAAAAAATGATTACAGACCTAACAGGTGGAAAATTGGTCTTTATTATAGCACAAAATAAACATCACCTATTTGTTCTCTTCACTGTGGTTCGAACCCACAATTATTAGGTCTGAAACATACTTCTTGTCTCTAGGTACTTTATGTATGTCCACCTTTTTTTTAAGGTCCAGAAGAACATAGTGGCTAATTACATAAAAAGTTAAAATGTGATATGTCAAATAAATAGCATGAGGCAGAACCCCGAGCTCACGTGTGGGTTCAACAGATGCAGAACAGCGTTCCATTCAATAAGGGAAGATGTACAATCATGCTTGGAAACCCGGAGATGAATCTGCCTGGAACATTTAATTTCCATGATAAAAGCATGCAAACAACAGGGGTGGCCTTCACTGGAGCCCACCCAAATCAGAAGCATGGACGCCCACCCAGAGGGTGAGTCTCAAGTCAAGCATGTGTTTCCTTGTCTTTTGTCTTAACCGCCCTCAGACTCAGAACTTCTCTGCCCCTGGGCGGTGCACTCAGAGCCTTGCCGAATAAAGACCCTGCTCTACTGGGAACTCCCTTACTGCTTACACCTGCAGAGCTTGACCTGAACCCCCCCCCATGTAAAGTAAAGGCTTTGAGACTAGGGGGTGGTGGGGGCTCATACAATAGGCCATTACCAGCTTTCCAGACGTTGTCATGAATGATGTAAGAGCAATGTTGTGGGATATAAGCTGGGCTGGGAAAAGCAGAAGCTTTCGTTCATGTTGGGTCCTTGTGTTGGGGTGTAACCCCAGGCAGAGGTCAATCTAAATATGTGTTGGGGTCCCTAGAGTATGGGAGTGTCATGCTGGAGGGTAGAGAAAAGGAAGCTTAGGAGTCCCATGAGGGAGGGTTTGTTGACATCCAGCCTTGCTTATGCTCAACATTTGAAAACAGTCTATGGGACTGATCTGCTAAGGCATCTGCCTTTGGTCTCTGTTCTTTCTCCTGGAGGCGGCATAAGTAACTTGGTTACTGGTAACTATACAAGACATGAACTTCTATGATATATGGTACAAATTCTTTTCTTTTCTCCGTTCGGCACTGGGACTTGAGCCCAGGACCTTAGGCACGCTGGGCAAGTGTTTTGCTACCTAATTGTACCTCCAGCTCAATAAAAAATTACCTTGAAGCTGTGGGATGGATCCAATGTCCTTAACCATATGCCGGTTACAAGCTATCCATCTCTGTACACAAAATAAACTCTCAGGGATGCTTTGCATCTGTCTGTTAATGGTGTACTTGACCCAGAGTTTATCCTAAAGAAAACCAAAAAGTGAGAGAGGAACAAAAGCCTCCTCCATCCTCATCTCCCTGTTCCATATAGAACAGTGCATCCCAATGCTTCCACTTAAGGGGTATCTGCTCTTCTGTAGGAAAATGAATGTAGGAAAGAAACAGGGAAGGAATGGAAAGGTACCAGTGATAAAAGTTAGCTATAGAATCGATTCCTTGCAAGGACCATAAAGATAACATTAAGCCATATGTGAACTGAGTAAGCTATCTCTGTTTATGATGGGCCCTAATAAGTCCCCCATCTTCACTGGAGTGTGCACCTCTTCTCCTCTCTATATTAGCATTGCTGTGAGAAAGCAGACGGCAGAATGGAATCTAGTCCTCTTGGAGGTCGGGCCTTAGGATGCTAGGGGAATTGTGTGTCCTACAGCTCTGTAAGCAAACACGAGCCTCACCTCTTTCAGACACATACTTCCCCATTAACCTGAAGGACATGGGGAAATGGCTGGGACCCACTCATGTTCTGTCTTTTGTAAAAATTAAGTCTGTGCCAGCTAACTACGGTCCTGCGTGGCCTTGGGAGACACCCTCTGCCTCTGAGCAGACCCATCTCCTCTGAGCATGCTCCTCACAAGGCCATGGTCACCATCACCTGGGAGCAAACCCGTACCTGTGGAACTATTCTTCATCCACGTCTGTTACAAACTGAGAATGGTGCTCGGGTGACTTGCTGTGCGTTTTGCTTAGGTGGAGTTTTACTGCGTGTTTGCTCACAAATGTCCGACTGCACAACTTACACTTGAATTTAGAGTCTGTGTCCTCTTCACCGGCTATTGTTTCCGGAGACCTCTGAGCCGACGACACCCGGGAGATCTCCTGCTCCGCCTTGCTTGGCTGGTCAGCTGCCATCCGCGTCATGTCCTTCATTTGGAAGCCCAGGTGAGACTCTAAATGGCTGATGTAAGTAGAAGGGGTTCTGAACTGGGAGGCACAGTCACTGCAGTAAAAGATGGGGTGCCCTTTGTCCATGTTTTTCAGGAATTTTGTCCCCCCCGTTTTCCTAAGCTGGTACTTGACATTGGCCAGCCAGTGGCTGATTGTGGTCATTGAGAGTCCCGTGAACTTTGAGATTTGCATCCGCTCCTGAGGGCCCAGGTCAGAGAGCAGATATTTGCCTTCCGATGTCTGGAAGAGGCTCGAGGCGAACTGCGCCTGCAGGATGAGCAGGTGCTGGGGGTTCCAGTTGGACTGCCTGCCCTTCCTCTTGTGCAAAGTTGAGACTTCGCCGGAAACATCCTCGAAGCGCCTGACATCCATTTCCAGCTTCATAGGAGGGACCCTCGAGGGAGCAGCTGGCTTGGGGGTGGTGGCTTTGGGGAGGACCTTGACCATATCGGCAATGTCACAGAGAGCATGCTTCTGAGGTGGGGACGTGCAGGATTGTGCTTGCGAGGACTCGGCCCTCTTGCTTTTGGATTTGGTCAGGTCAATGGGCTGGTCACTGTTCTCAAACAGGTAGTGTCGGGATACGCTGGCCGGCCTGGTGGAGGAGGGACTTAGGACCGGTTTGTCCACTGCGCTGAGACTAGACTTGTGGAACATAGAGATTGTGCTTGAGTTGGGGCTGGAGCAGGAAGGTGAGCGCAAAGGCTCAGTTGCTTTACCCAGGTGGTTGTTGAGGACCGACTGCAGCGCGCTGAGCGGGTTGATGCAAGGCAGGGCTGAGGTGTGGTTAGCCGGTGCGCACCCGTTGCTCAGAGAAGATACAGGTTCTAAGGGCTCTGGTTTCTCTTTCGGCAGCTTCTCTCCCTCCTTCAGGGGACAGGGCTCGGCCTTTCTGGATTCTGAGGGTGTTTCAATTTTGGAGAAAGACTCCCCCTCAGACTGGCTGAGAGATGTTGCCTCTTCACGGGGACTTTGCTTCCCACACTCGTTTACGACTTCGTCTTTGTCTTCTGTCTCCTTCTTAACTTGAGTGTACAGGGCCAGGTTTGTGGGCGCAGGGCCAAGCGGCATGACTTTCCACTTGGGCGCGATGGGCCTTAGCTTGTTAGCGAGGTTGGGTCTGATTTGCAGTATCTGAGAGCCCATTGCCATGGGTGGCTTGGCACCCTCTGACAGCTGGTAGGCTGCATGGATACTCGGGTATGCGCTCCAGCTGGGAGCACCGTTTTGGGCCTTGTTGATGGCTGTGGTTACAGTATTTTCCAGTGACTTTAAGATGTCCCCTCCACCCTTTGAGCCATCTTCCAAATCCTCCTCTCTCAGATACTGGTATTTTAAGGTGGGGTCGAGAGGTTTCTGTAGAGGGTCTTCGTATTCCTCGCCTTTCGCCCCTTGCTCGTCTTCGTTGATCTCCTCTGCCTTCTCCTTCTTGCTCTCTTTCTTTAACTCGGTGCTAGAGGCCGCGCAGTCAGAGGCAGAGTTACTTGATGGCTTAGCGCCCAGAGGCTCGCTGTTTGGGGTCTCGGACAGCGACTGCATTTTCTCCACGGCCAGCGGGTCCAACACCAGCTGCTTGCCTTTCTTGGAGGCAGAGCTGGTGACTTTGAGAAAGTGACCTGTGACCATCATGTGGGTGGTGAGCTGCTGCAAGGTGTCATGGGAACTGCCACACTCCATACACTTTAAGATCTGTGACTTGCAGGCCTCGAACTGCCAGGTGTAGNGCTGTTGGAGGGCAGCTGCAGGTTGGGGTTTTTCTGGGAAGAAAACGATTCTGCCTGTGTCCCTGTGGTGGAGTCTGGGGAGCAAGGCCTGTTGATGTCGAAAACACGCTTCTTGGCTGGTGTGACCATTTTAGAGGAAATGGTTGGTACCGGTTCCTTCAAAGGCACTTTTTGGTAATGTTTTGTCTTTATCATGTGGACGCTCAGGTCTTGCAGGGAATCAAAGGAGTCGCCGCAAAACATGCATTTCAGAACCTTCTGCGCGTCCTCTTTGTCCATGTCCTGGAAGGCCCTTTTCCTGGGCTTTGAGTAGCTCGTGGGTCGGAGCTTATCTTTTTTGCGGTTGTCATCTTGATAGTGGCCTGTCTCATTCATGTGCACGGTCAGCTCCACCAGAGTGTCGTAGGCCGCGCTGCACTGCCTGCAGCGGAACCTGCTGGCCCCGGTGAACACCGAACCGCACATCTTACTGCTCTGCCGGTATAGCTGCACGGAGCTGAATAGGCTGGGCTTAGAGACAGACCGGGAGGGCAAGTTCTGCTGGAGGCTTTTGGACAGGGCATCTTGGTGCCAATCAAAATCATTCTTGCCGCTGCCATTGCGGGTGTCACAATTCCGTCTCTCGCTGTTGGATAATTTGAAGCCGAGGCCCAGGCCTGACCAGTAGGAATCTGACAGGATATTGGCATAGACAGCTGTCATTTTATCCATGCAGTTATGGGGTTCGCTCGGAAGCTTGGGGTGAGCGTTTGCTTTCTTGTCCGAGGCATCTCGGCCACAGATGCTTTTGATGTCTGACACCTGGTCACTGGCATCACTCAGAAGAGATTCATTTTCCACGTCCTGGTTGGACAGGTGACTCCCTGGCGAGTTCTGGCAGCTGAAGTAGCCTTTCTGCTCTGGGACTGTTTCTAGTTCCTCATCTGTCCCTGTGTCATTACTGCCCTGATGCTGAGCCACTGAACCACTGTCTTCCTCCTCCTCCTCTTCCTCCTTTATTTCCTCCTCTTCCTTCAGAACTTCCTCCTGGGCATAGCCTGCAAGAGATACAGAGAGATGAACTAAACGTAACGGCTCTCGGAGTCTGTCCCCCTGTCCCCACTTACCCAGGCTGAACTGAATAGCAATTTTAGTCTATAGTTTCACCAGTCACAAGCTGGTAAAAAGCGGAAGCAGGGAAAAAGACAAATGATGCATTTTAATTTTGGAACAGGGCCTCACGTAGCCCAGGCTGGCCTCAAATCTGCTATGTTGCAGGGTGTGAACCCTTGATCCTCTTGCCTCTAACTCCCCAGTGCTGGGATTACAAGTGAGCACTATCACATTCAGTTTGTGTGGTACTGTGGATGGAACCCAGCTTTTATGCATGCTAGGCAAGCACTATGGCAACCGAGTGCATCCCAAGGCTCCGAAGGATGCCTTTCGTGCCATCCATTGGCTGTTTCTTTTTAACTTGGCAAAACCATGATTCTCTATGTGTGGATACTATCACGAGTTAACCATTAGGAATCAAATATCGTTCAGATATTCCTATAATGAGGCAGTGGCTAAATTCACGTGTGTGATTGTCAGAAAATCTAGATTGAAATGCAAACCCTACCAGCATCATAGCACAGGAGCATGTTGGTTCCTAAGAAAGTTAGCTTGGCCCTTGGCACATTAGTGGCAAACAGTCCCAAGGCACTTGGGAGTATCGGCATACATTCGTCTAAAGAGGAACCTGGATGCATAGCCATTGTATCTTTGATAGCCTGTGTGTTTCTGTTGTAACATTTTTATTTATAGAGAGTTGCTGGGAGAGAGACCACAGAGTATGCAAATACATTCTCCTACCAATGGCTGAAAAATTATGTAAGCTCAGCAAATACAATGATTTTAAAATAATGGGGAATGGTGTTAGAATGGGAGATTTGGGGGCTAGTCTATTACTCTTACACGGGCTTATGAAGACCTTCCCAGACACGGCTGAAAATACTCTCTCGATCTTGTTCCTGTAATTTCAAATGCACTGTGATTTGTGGGTACCCGTCATGAGGTGCCAATTATAGAGTTGATTTGTGGATGTAAAATGCTATTGGGGAATGCATGCTTTCCCTTCTCCGAGAGGACCGAGGGCCAGTAATTGCATAGGGAAAATGAAGGCATGAGAGAGAGGGTGCAAAAGAGAATTAATGGACAAATATCCATCAGGGTCGATGGGGAATGTGACTATTTATGCCCATGGGTTCATTTTCTCCACCTGGCCTTTCAGAGGCACGCGGATAAATGGCGGCCAAAGATGTCTCCATGCAAAAGAGACCCAGCTTCAAATCTGCAGGGTTAGCATGGCCTTAACGCAATATTTCCCTCAGAAACATCACTCTCCCTCTTGATGGCAGGAAAAAACCTAACAAAACAAAACACAAGCCCTAGACCAGGTTCTGTTCTTCCCATCCACCAAAACTACAGCTTGGATGTGAGGTGTTCCTGCACTGAAGGCCAGCAGAGAGAGTTCAAAGAGAAGGGCCTGAGGAAGGAGGGATCTGTAGTCAGGGGTATCAAAGCTGTTGATGTTGGTGAAGATGAAGAATTTTAATTGAGAAATTATTCTCCCCTGGCACCCAGGTAAATCACTACAAATCATTTTGGTGTGCATGTATGCATATTTACGTGTGTATGGGCACATGTGCAGCCTCATGTGGAGGTTAGAGATTGATGCAGGACCTCCTCGGAGCTTCCCCTCCCTCGGGACCTCCCCTTCTTATAGAGTGAGGCAGGATCTCTCTCTCTTATGTGAGCCTAGAGCTGGCTCATTCAGCTAGTTTATCCATCCAACTTGCTCTGTGGGTCCCCTGTATCTGCCTCCTGAATGTGGGGTGATAGGCAGGCTGTCACATCTGCCTGACATGTATGTGGTTGCTTGCTCACTAAACTCGGGTCCTCATGCGCATGCAGTGACCACTGAACCATCTTTCCAGCCTCCGAGCATGTCCTTTCGTGTTTATCTAATATCTACATCATACAGTACGCGCTGTCATCTGCTTATTTATTTATTTTTAGAGGTCTGGAGACTGAGGCTTAAAAAAACGGAGAAAGTTGCAGACCCTGCAGGGTCCCCACAAAACCCAGTGCTGTTGGTCGAAAGAATTCTTTATTTTGTGTAGGCCATTCTCCTTCCTTCCGCTGCCAACTTAATGAATAAGAACATCTTCCCAGGGCAGCAGTGAAATTTGGTCGCTCTTTAAGCAGCTAGAGAGAGGATTGTGGGAATACTGAAGACAAGGGCCTACGGCTTTGAGGGCAGGCGTCCATAAAACAAGATAAAATGCAAAAGTTCAGTCTGGCCACGAGTTTTATGGTTGCGTTTGTTATTTTATTGTTATTGGTAACGTGCTTTTTTGCTTCCCCAGCAAACTGACAAGCAGATTTTTCATTAAATTGGTGTTGCTGGTCTCCAGTGCCAAAAATTGATTGGAAGAAAGGAAAACTATCCAATCCAGCCAAGCAACCATTAATAAATGGCCACTTCTTGCAAGAAAACTGCATTTTGAAACAACTGAATGCCCACATCAGACCAGACCCTCCCTGTGATTGACATCCTCTTCTCTTCCATCAAGACTAATGTAAGCATTCTAAAGAGGTATTCCACGATTACGTTCAAGAAGAAAGTTCTTAATTATTAAAAAAAATAAGTTTCCTGAGACATGAAAGATACTTCAAAAATCAGATACATTTTAGCCATCAGATGTGGGCCACTTTGCTGCTGCTGTTTGAGTGTTGCTTTGTAACCCCAAGGGGGCTGTGAGTCCTCACAATCCTCCTGCCTCAGTGCTGTCGTTGTCGGCATGAGTCACCACTCTTGGCCAAATGATCTCACATCAAACTTTACAAAATAAACTCGGTCACTTTTGAAAAGGAAATGGGTGTTCTGACTCTAGGACAAATACCAAGAAAACAACATCATTCATGACTTCTTCGGGCTATAACATATTGCCACCATGCTTATGGATAGTACGATCACAGAGAGAATGAAAAGCATGCATGCATGTGCGTGCACGCACGCGTGCGCACACACACACACACACACACACACCTGCCAACCAATATGGTCATTTTCCACCAGGGGACAAGAAGTAGTGTTCCTTCCCGTTTTTCCTTTTTTCGCTTCCTGCTGACATTTGGTGCTGAGTTCCTAAAGACCCATTCAACCTCACAATCTACTTTGTCCTAAATGGAGTCCCCAGAAGAAAAGTCGGAGACAGCACACTCCTCCCCCACAATACAGATAAAATTTTCTGCTTAATTAGGCATTGACATGTTTACCATAACCTTTACAGCAGAGTAACTCGTGCTGAGAGACCCTTTTTGTCTGTTTGCCTCCGCAGAATAGACTAAATCGCATGCACCCGATAAAATAACACGTTGAAAAGCCTCAGGAAAAAAAAAAGTGCCGGTGCACCTGTCAAAGGGAGTGTATCTTAAAACAATGGCTGAGGGTTCCAAGGAGTTTCTCGAAACCACATTTTAATATTAAACATTTAAATGTTCACTTGATCCAAGTGATTCTGTTTGGCACCGACAGCGGAGGTGTGCACAGGAAAGGCAGCCAGAACCTGGGCGGCTGGGCGCATAATGAAGCTCCGTCTCTCTCACCATGGGTGAATTGTTTAATGAGTTGAGCATCACGTGCAAATCTGGCAGATGAGTGGCAAATTCATTCTTATGAACACTTGCTTAGCAAAAGAATGGTCACAATGCTGCCAAGGCGGGGGTGGTGGGTTGGGGTGGGGGGAGCGACACTCTGTAGAATCTTTTTGTTGATTTTTGGCTTGAAGATCAAACTAATTTTATAATCCCACCAATTTTCTAATTCCACCCCTGGCCATCGTGTGAATCAGGCCACAAAAAACCTTAGCTCCAGGACAGCGAGCAAACGAACCAACCCGGTCAATTCTTTGTCTCAGCGACTGACTCGTGAGACTGGTTCCCTTCCATGCTTCCCCTGCTCAGATGGGCAGCCGTACTGTCCCCTAGGACGAAAGATAGCCCCCTCACTCCTAATTATCCCAGCCCCCTAGAATGTTCTTCAGTTTTAGACAGATTCTCTGAATGCAACTCAGGCTGACTTTGAACTTACAGTTCTCTTGTCTTAGTCTCTGGAGATCTGGAATGACAGGTGTTCACTAGCTCTGTTGCTAGAACGTTCTGTGCAAAAACGGGTCAGACCAGGAAGTTCCTGTTTTAACTCTGGCAAAGGGTTTGGTACACTTAACATGAAATGCAAACTCTGAGGGCTGACTATAGGAGCCAATCGGATTTGGTGTCTGGGCGCCTCCTGGCTCTACCCTCGGGCAGCCACACCCTCCCGTCTCTGCACCGCTAAGGAGCAAATTGAATCTGACAGCTAACGTGGTCCTCTGCAATTGCAGATTTCACCTCCTTGGAGTTCATTCTCTTTGCCTTTTGGCCAACACCCTTTCTCAAAAAGATACTTTTTGTTTTGGCTAGTTTCCCGTCTTTCTGTAAATTCAACCAGAGCCCACGACTTAGCCATCCCAGAGCATCGGCCTAACCGGGTTTACGGGTGGCTCGGGGCTCTCCCTGAACAAGAAATTAAAATATCTGCCCCAACAATCTGCCTCACAAACTTTGCTTCTCTCAGTAATAAGTCCCACCCTGGCACGATTACACCTTGTCCACAGATGCTTGACTGAATGACAAGATCAGACAAGAACATCATTTTCTCTGCAACCTCAGGCTAGTCAGCAGGAGGATCAGCTCTCTTGTGAGCAGCGATCACGCCCTCCAAACGGATCAGGTGTGAGTCACAGCCCCCTTTATCAGTTCGCTCAGGGAGACAAGACCGCCCCAGGAACCATGGTTTCTGGCTGATGGAGCAGCCACTGGCTTTCTTGCTGCTTAACTTTCTGTAGTGTGGGTTTGCACTTAAGTCTGGAGATTAAGAATAGACATCAAGACTGCAGCACATGAGCAATTAGGCTCTTAGGATGAAAGGTCTGCTTCGAGAAAGATCCACACACAGGCTGCCTGACACGGTGGGCTAATTCTGCCTCTAACATATGAAGATAAACTCCATCACAGCTCAGTGGTGTGTGCTCCTTAGATATTAGGGGGATCATCTCCTGAATTCTTTGTACTCTAACAGTATGTGGGTAAATTTAGAAATAAACCATATGTTTTTGGAAAATTTCTTTTATGTTAAAAGTTAAAAAAACTACCGCTTTTTTTTTTAAAAGCAACTGCTTTGTTTGTTCTAAAAACCTATAGTAAAAATTGTTTCAATGAGATTGTACAAAAATAACTCACAGGTGGCCTCTTGTTAGCTATCAGCCCTTTGCGACAGAACATTCCTAGGTTTGCCTTGAAAAATAAATTTGTGGGTTAAAACATGGACAGGTTTTAAGATGGCAGAGGAGGTGAAACTGAGGTTTTAACCTGAAAAGCATTTAAAGCTTCAGAAGCCATATTTTCAAAAACAAACCAGAATTTGACCAAGGTCTCATTTAATAACACACCTGGCTGTGAAGGGATCACTTTGTCAGTTGGTCCCTCTAAGTCACCTAAAGAGTCCTCTGTATGTGGGGCAGATTTAAATGAAGGACGGAGACATTCCATGCCACATATACAGTAGGTGCACTAAGCGATGATACAGGCAAAGGCTACCCTGCCATGATTTGGTGCGAGTGGTCTGTAGTCTGTTTGCATATGTGATTAGTGGCGCTGNNNGCTGCTGCTGGCGGGCTGAGTGGAGACATAGAGGGTATGGTGCGTTGGGAATCTGAGCTATTTTAGATGGTGGCCAAACCCAGACCTGGGATCTCTAGGGGCAGTGTGGAGGGACCCATCTGCTTTCTCTCGGATGATGGGAGACTGGGGGCTGCACGCATCTCTGTCTCCTGAGTTGATATGTGCATCCCGCCTTAGTCTGCCTGTAGTCTAAAGAACTTACCCAAGTTCAGACACATTTTGTATCAGAGATATTTTCAGCAACCATTCCGTCACTCAAGGCACAGAGATGCTCCTCGATGCCCAATGGTATGTACTCACTCATGTGTCTGTGACTTAGAAACAGTATATATAGAGAGAGGAGGGTTTGAGGGACTGGGAAGATGGCTCAGTGAGGAAGAGTGCCTGGTGTACAAGCATGAGGACCCGAGTTCAAATCCTTCACAAGCACTCTTGTAAAAAGTCAGACATGGCCTTGTGAGCTTGTAACCTTAGTGTTGTGCAGAATGGAGGCAGAACTGGGGGGCTGCCAGCCTAGCTCTAGGTTCACCAAGAGACCCCGTCTCAAGGGAATAGGTGGAAAGCAACAGAGCAGGGCACCCAGTGTCTTACTTTGGGTGTCTGTCTGTCTTTCTGTCTGTCTTTCTGTCTGTCTGTCTGTCTCTCTCTCTCTCTCTCTCTCTCTCTCT
>LOEQ01000097.1:414497-425764 GCA_001685075.1 Bramus lutescens | reverse complement strand
TCTCTCTCTCTCTCTCTCTCTCTCTCTCTCTCTCTCTCTCTCTCTCCATCCCCTTCTGTCTCTCCTGGAAACTGGTCAGTGACTTAGAACAATTGCCATGTACGATGGATGCCTATCAGGTGGGGCATGTATTATTATGGATGTATATTTATGCAATGTACCTTCCTGACCCATCATCTCAGCCTTCAGACTGTGAAGCTGTTTTTTCACGTTGCGACTTCCTTCACATCTTCATCACTAGCCAAAAGGTCGAAAGTACTTCAAGCCCACGGAAACGGACCCTCAATCAGTCAGTGTGCTTCCTTTGTTCACTCACCCCCCCCAAAATGTTTTCTCTGCTACCACGGCCAGGATGCTCTGGGCGAGTTTCACTGGGACTTCCCTCCTGGGGGGTTCTTCCCGAGTCAAGAGGAGGGAAAGATGAGTTACTGACAGAAGCAGGCCGTCAGAATGGGGAGCAAGAGGTAACAGAAAGGTCACACATCCTTGCAAGGATGCAGGTAACTGAGTGGGAAAAGTAGGCCACATGGAAAAAGAAACAATCCTGACACAGGATAAATAGGAACAGACATTTGCCTGGATGGAGAGATGCTGAGGGGCCATATGGTTTGCGCCACGCTGGAGACGCATAATGGCTGCTCAGGCTGTACGGCAGAGTCAAGGGCTCCCTGGCTGTATTTGTATGCATGGGTGAATATGAAGGTGTGAGCCATCTCAGGTGTCATTGTTCGGAAGCCAGCCCTCATTGGCTTGGAGATCACTGATTTTNTTTTTTTAGGCTGGCCAGCTAGTGAGCCCCAGGGACCTGCCTGTTTCTGTCCCTCTGATGCTGAGGTTACAAGTACAGATCACCATACCCAGCTTTTATCTATTCATTTATCTGTCTGTCTGTCTGCCATCTGTCTGTCTATCTATGTATTTATCTATGGTTCTGGGCACCAAACTCAGGTCCTCATGCTTGCAAGGAAAGCTCATTACCAACTGAGCTGTCTTCCCCAGGCATTTTGTTCTGGTCACACTATAGACATGAAACAAGCCATCTGGGGTCCACTCATTTGCAATCCTTGAACACAGGATGGGGAGCGGGTGAGACTGAGGCTGAATACCTGGACTGCTTCTTTGGGCTTTGTCTCCCCAACTTTCTGAGCACAGTTCCCTTACCTTTTGGTTTCATTCCAAGCCTGCCTGCCTCTAGGTTCCTTTTTTTCTTAGGGCAAAGAAGCAGTAGGGGAGCCAATGTGCTGTGAGCTCTCACTGTTCAGAGTCTGTGTTAGCAGAAGTAGATGTGCAGACTTTTAGGCTTGCCCCAAACTCTGCAGGATGGGGATCATTTCAGACGATCTCCAGGGCATCCCTATATCAAGACTCCACAACGTAAATGTCTAAGCAGAGAGATCAGTGGAATACAGGTCTCTACTCTAATACAGAGATCTTAAGAATGTGTAGGAATCAGCTTTGGGAAAGGTGGAAAGATCTATGCATAAATGCTTGCTGCCAGATGGTGCTGACAAGGAAACACCAGGCATGAGATAAACACATCTGAAGCTGGGCCCTGCAATCACAGCTCTTTGGAAGGCTGAGGCAGAAAGATCATGCAGTAAAGGCAAGTCTGGGCTACGAGGTGAATTCAGGGCTAGCATGGGGAAGTTAGTAAAATCCCATCTTGGAATAAAAAGCAAAAAGAGATGGGATGAAGTAGGAACAGGGCAGAGCTATTGCTTAGTATACACGAGGACCCGGGTTCCATCCCAGGAGCAGGAAGGGCCAGGAAAGGACTAGTCAAGTAAGGAAGAGGAGAAATAGCACACAATCTCGGATCAGGCAGATTGTAGCTCAGATCTGCCACGCATTTCTCACTGTGATCCTGGGGAAAGTGCTGATATATTTGAAGGGATGGCATCTTCACCAATAATGGCAATAATAGTAGGGAACAGTTTGTAAGGTTGCCAGGGTATCTCATCCCAGAAAGCACATAAAACGCTCAGATGCAGTACTTCCTCCAAGCTCCCAGCCCCACACTAGACACTATGAGAACTGAGAATCCTAATCTTAAGTTGGACCTATAGACGGCTGAAATCAGTTGTCTTCTACATTTTCTGTTTTCCTGAAATCTTATCCCAAAGCGATGGCACTCACGTGGCATTTGCATTCACTACAAGGCAGTTTGTTAGGGCACAGGTAAGCAGATAGTCTCCTTCAGGGTGGAGCTTGCTATTTAATGCGAAGTCATATGTATAAGGCGCCAGGGATATGTGCAGGGAACTTTCTGCAGATGTGATGCTCTAAAACAGAGCAGCAAGTTATGAGATCACTACCCGTAATGATAATGTCTGCAATCCTTGAGAAATAATACATCGGCCTGCTATCCAAGAGGAAAAGGTCTCTCTGCAGAGCCCCAGGCTTCGCGTCGAGAGAAGCAACCAATGCTTGAAGCGGAAGGTCTCTGAGGAAAAAGAAGAGTGTATATCCTGCTACCTCAGGTTTTGGGCCAGTATGCGTTATTATTGGGACACATCTTAGCGAAAATGTAAAAAAGCAGAGTGAGAAAATATTCACGGAGAAGGGAGCTGCTTCGGAAGCTTTCTGTCGACTCCAGTTTAGAATCATTATCCTTAGAATATCCCCAATATGGAGACGACCATCAGTAAGGAACTGGGGGAGAAATGGCAGCAGGCTGGAGACTGCCTTATCCAACGAAGAACAACAGGCTTCGACTGTGGCGTTGGAGCAACTGCTTGCAGTTTTGCAGTGGAGTGCCATTACTTTTCCCTATACATTCTCCTGCACAAGGCTGTGTAAATGCACACACACACACACACACACACACACACACACATGCCCGCCCATCATTCTTTTCAAGAATAGGAGTCTATCTTTTTTTGTGCCAGGGAAAGGGACATGGGCTCATTGTCCAGAACGACCTCTAGGAAGGATGGGGAGCCAGTGCGCCATCTGTACTCCTTCGGCCTTTTTCCAATTTGCTTGAAAGAACGTCGCTAGCGCAGCGTCCTACAGAATGTGAAGGTGATCCTGTTTTCCTCTCGCCTGGCTTGAAGTCAAATAGCTCTTCTCTTCTTCTTCTTCTTCTTTTTTTTTTTTGGCAAACGCTGCTTCTTTCTCTGAAATATCTCATGCAGATAATGGATAATGATCGCTTCTCGTTGCCTTTGCTCAAAAACGTCTAACTGCATTAGCCAACAACGGACAAACTTTAACCCACGTCTTTTGCTAAGTTCGCGGCTGTGACCACTTCCCATTAAGGAAGAAAGAAAGAGAGAAGAAAGTCCAGCGTTGCCTCCCAGAAGCTAAATTGGTGTTGTCAGGGAGCTGGCAGGTTCTTGTGTTCGGTGAGGAGTCGCAAGAAATCTAAGGTGGAAAGACGCATCGTGGAGTGGTGCCAAGTTTGAGGACAGGGAAGGGTGGGCTGGCCTTGGAGAGTCTGATCCTACCACGCATGACTCTGAGAGGAGACCTTCCAACCCTTCTTTCTCATGTTGCATTCTTCACTAATGATTGCCATGAGCAGCCCACACGAACAGAATTCCTTTCTATCCCACCCACTTGGAAATAGACCTCCATCCCACCACT
Organism: Bramus lutescens; assembly: GCA_001685075.1. Lineage (NCBI taxonomy): Eukaryota > Metazoa > Chordata > Mammalia > Rodentia > Cricetidae > Bramus > Bramus lutescens. The sequence goes on along the minus strand of LOEQ01000097.1, from coordinate 422,176 downwards.
GAACAAGTGATTAAACAAGTGACCGGGAAGAGCCTTCATTGAGTGTAGGCTCTCGTGCTTCCTCTCATCTTGCATCAGTCCTCAAGAAGATGATTAGCAGATACTTTGAGCATCTTCAGTGTCAGGGAGCGCCCCACATCCAGGGTTTCCTGGCATAAAAGAGCCCTGATATTTAGGTTCTGTGGGGGCACAGACTTACTCGTAAGATTGTTGGTCTAATGTCTTTATGGAGGCTGTGTTGTTTGAACCCCACAGTAGCGCTGTCTGCCTTCTAGTTTCTCCCTGAACAGATAAGGAAATAGCATCTCGGGGAACGTTAATTGTACCTCCAGGGTCCCACAGCTGACGGGGGTTTGAGTCTGCACCTGTTGGAGTCTCGGTTCTATGCGGGGTCCTTCCTTTACCTCTCTCTCTGGACCTGACTCATCACTCAGAGTTCTTTTCTTCCCTGCTCTTTCTGTTGTTGCTGTTATTTGTGTGTGCACAGGTGTGTGCGTGCATGCACATGTGTTTGTGCCTGTGGAGGCCAGCGGGCAATGCTAGCTATTGTCTGTTGTTGCTCTCCTTCTTTGTCTTCCAGGGTGAGCGGCTTTAGGAGATCATTTTCTGGCAGCTGATTTCTCTAGAAACCAGGGGCCAGGTGTATTCCCGTCATACCCACAGCGATCTCATCCTGGAGTCATTTTTCTTCCCTGGAGCCACGTGACAGTGTCTGAAGACATTTTTTGTTCCTATATAAGCAGAAAAGGGGTTCTCCGGGCTTAATTCCATATTACCACAGCTTTAACTGTGGCAGTGAAGGCCAGCTGAAGCTTTGGGTATTGAGGGTGAGGAAGGGAATTATTGCTGGTGCCTCTAGTTGCCAGTGGGGCTTGGGGCTGGGCAGAGAATTGGGTCTATTTTGCAAGATGAGCCAGGGGAGACTGTGTGGCCATGTTCCTCGTGTTTGCAGAAGGGGTGGAAAGGAAGTGGCTGCTGCTCATCAGACTCCTCTTCCACCGTGTCTCACTTTGTCATCATGAACACAGCATAGTGGCCTCAGTCCCACTCTCTATAATTTGAGACTCACGGCGACCCCTGCCTGGTACGGGAGAATTGTCTATATTCTGTCAATCATGTTTTAAATAAACGCTGATTGGCCAGGCAGGAAGTATAGACGGGAAAACCAGGCAGGAAGTAGAAATGATGCAAGGAGAACAGGAGAGTTCTGGGAAGGAGGAAGTTGACTCCTCCCACTCCTGCCCAGACCGCTGAAGCAACAGGATGTGATCTGCCCCAGTGAAAAAGGTACTGAGCCACATGGCTAACATAGATCAGAATNATCAGAATAATGGGTTAATATAAGCTACAAGAGCTAATAAGTAACCTGACCTAACGGGCCAATCAGCTTTATAACTTACAGAGATCTCTGTGTGATTTTCTTTGGGGCTTGCTGGCTGTGGGGTACTGGGCAGGACAGAAACCCTAACAAGCAGGCCTGCTCATGTTGCACCTGCCTTAAGGATCACTGTGACAGGTACCTGGACAAGTTGGAAAGAGCCCAGAGTGCCTGGTGAGGGCAAGGCCTCCACATGTGACAGGAACAGAAATCTAGCTAGAAGGGCAGTGCAGCTGCAGTTACTTTTCCCAGGAGTTTAGGCATCCACTTTCTTTAGTCATGGCTAAAAACAAAATTAGTCTAGCATTATTCTTAATCAATTTCTTCTGAATTTGTTTAACTGCCCTTATCTGAGTGAATATTTTTTTTACAAAACAAGGAAAAAAGAAAAAATAAGAAGTAGTGATGGAAGGGACTGGTAATTTTAACAGTTCCAGTAACTATGCCAAATAAATCCCGACTGAGTTTAGGCCTTAATTAGCTAGGTTAGCTTTCAAATGAGGCAATTTACATAATACAGGCAGCGGGACCCAGCGATGGATTCGCACTGGGCAGCTAGATGGACTGCCAGACAGACAGTCCTCTGGTCTCTTGGAGTCATCTAATGGAAAGTCCTGCATGGTCTTTTTGACCGTCAGTTTTGGGTGAAAAGTACTTTGAGCATGGTCTTTTCAAAGCTTGGCATCCCTTCCTTGTCCTGAGTTCTAAATGACGCAGGCCAACAGGAGGGGTCATGGGTCAGGGAGTCGACATTCCCTTCTGTGGCACAGCACTGGCTTTTCTCCAGAAAGTGGGGAGGACAACACTGGTGGTTTAACTGGGGGACACAACAGATGCAGGGCTGGCCTGCGTGTCGTTCAGTCTTTTCTGTTAATTTCATTGAATTTAGAATCACCACAGAAACACACCCTTTATGCATCCCTGAAGGTACTTCTGAAAGGTTTAACTGAAGCGGGGCTCTGAGGGCAGCCAGCAAGATCCACTGGCTGGGGGTCAGGACTAGAGGGAAAGGAGGAGTGAGGGGCTGGAGAGACGGCTCACTGGGTGAAGCGCTTGCTATGTGAGGATGAGGACCTGAGTTCGGATCTCCAGACCCCGTGTAAAGACGGACACAGCAGTGTGTGTCTGTAGTTCCACCAAGGCCGCAGTGATGCAGAAGCCAGAGACAGGAGGATGTCAAGCAGTGTGCGGGCTAGCTGGTGCAAGCAGTGTGCGGGATAGCTGGTGCCTGCGGTAAACAGCTACACCGAAGAGAGACCCTGCCTTTAAGAAAGCAGGAGGTGAGGACTGACGCCTGGGCCTCTCCTCTGACCTCCATGTGTTCACTGTAACATGTACACTCCACTCTCACCTGTACATCACACAGGTGTACACATGTACACACACATGCACACACAACATACTTCCCAAGATTGAAAAAAAATAAGAGAAAAAGAGGAAAACTTGATGCAAGCTGAGTACTAATACTGCTCACTGCTTCCTGACTACAGAGGTAACTCGACCAGACCCCACACACTCCTGCCACATGCCTTCCTTGTTATGGCTGTGACTCTTCAAACCATGAACTGAAGTAGCTTTTCCCTCCTTAAGAGGCTGCTGTTAGGTGTTGAGGCACAGCAACAAGGACGCAACTAGCTAATCCAGCTGGTCACACATGCGCCATCCTGTCCCCGACCCTAGCTGATCCAGTTTGTTACACGTGCACCATCCTGTCCCCACACCCCTAGCTGATCCAGCTTGTCACATGCACCATCCTGTCCCCACGTCCCTAGCTCATCCAGCTTGTCACATGCGTGCCATCCTGTTCCCATACCCCTAGCTAATCCAGCTGGTCGCACGTGCACCATCCTGTCTCCACGCCCCTAGCTAATCCAGCTTGTCACACATGTGCCATTCTGTTTCTGATGCCCCTAGCTAATCCAGCTTGTCACACGTGCCATCCTGTCCCCGACCCTAGCTAATCCAGCTGGTCACACATGCACCATCCTGTCCCCATGCCCCTTTCACTGTTTTCACAAATAGGTGCACAGCATCCTTGCTGTGACCTATTGCTGCCAGGGCCACATGCCTGAGTGTAGAATATCTTGCATATAATAATTTTATATATGCTAGAAATTCATGGGCTATTTCCATATGGAGAGTTATGTTTTATAGTAATCAAACCAGGAGTTAATATCCTCAGTTCTTAGTATTTTTTCATTTCCTTATAAAGAGGATACTTAAAATTCTGCCTCAGGTATTCTGAAATCTCAGCACATTACATTCTTGTTAACTGTAGTCCCCTGTTGTACAACAGAGCACCAGAACTGATTCCCTGGCCAGCGCTGCACTGTCTCTCAGCCCCTCTTTACCCCCAGTTACCTCACTACTGTCCCCAGATCCTGGTGATCACCTTTACGCTCTCAGTGTCTGTGAGGTTAGAGTTAAATCCCAGAGGGGAGTGAGCTCAGAAAGTGTCTGGGTAACTGTGCCAAGCTCATACTTTCCAAAGTATGAAGCCTGAGTGACATCACCACGTCCAGCTATGTTGACTTACTCTGATGCAGGCCCATTGGGAAAAGGTCATGTGGTCTCTGGGAGTTTAATGGGATCGGACTTTAGTACATTGGATGGTGTCTGAACAAAACACTTCAAATATATCTGATAAATATCTGATGATCTGTTTTTTGGGGAGGGGGTAGATTTGGAGACAGGGTTTCTCTGTCTAGCCCTGGCTATCCTGGAATTCACTATGCAGATCAAGCTGGCCTCGAACTCACAGAGATCCACCTGCCTCTCTGTGATTAAAGGTGTACGACTCCATCCCCAGCTTGATGGTTCATTTAAAAGAATGAAAAAAAAAATGAAGGAAAATATGAATATGTCCTCATTTCTTTTCCTTTCCCCTATTTCTTCCTGCTTTTAAAACATAAGCACGCACCCCAGGCTGAACTGTCAGACTCTTGTGAATCTGATCATGACTCAAAGATGGGCCGCAGATTTTTAAAGATGATTTGCCTGACAAGACCATCATGCAGACAACTCTATCCCACTTCTCCGATCCCCCCGGGGATACGGGCTCCACCCCTTTCTGAGGGCCACTCCTTCCAACAAGCTCCTTGTTTCCCCTCAAGTTCCAAGCCATCGTTTTGATCATCAGCTGGGTGGGATCCATAATCACCATGGAAACAAATCTCTGGGCTTGTCTATGAGGGATTATCCAGATTAGGATAATGTAGGTGGGAAAACCAACCCCAGATTTGGCTAGCACCATTCCTTCAGCTGGGACCCTGGACTGAAGAAAAAAAAAAAAAAGAAGAAAGTGAGCTGAGAACCAGCCTTCATCTCTCTTTGCTCCCTGACTGTGGACACTGTGTGATCAACTCCCTCAAGCTCTTGCCATCATGGCAGACTATATTTTCATGCTGTGGACAGAAACAAACCCTTCCTGTCTTAAACTGCCTTCCTCAGGCATTTTGTCAAAGCTACAAGGAAACTGGTGCTAACGGTGTTTTTCATCATCAAAGACCCACTCACTCTCTGGTTAATGGCACACACTGTGAGTTAAATAAATGAATTTGCATGAATGCAAACTGACTAAATTATTTTCAAATTTTTCAGATTTATTTATTTTATTTATGGTATAAGTATTTTGCCTGTGTGTATGTCTGTGCACACACATGTGTGTGTGTGGTGCCTGTGGAGGTCATAAGAGGGCATCAGAGCTGGCATTTCAGATGGTTGTGAGACATTATGTGGGTGATGGGTGTTAAACCCAAGTAGGTCCAGTTGAAGGGCAACACGTGTTCTTAGCTACTGAGCCATCTCTCCAGTTCCCAGAATAAATTATTAGCCTAGCAGAATAAAATAAAATTCTTTCAGTGCATATATTCCTAACAGTTGGGAGATAGAAACAACAAGGTCAGGAGTTCAAGACCAGCCTCATTTATGTAGAGTTGAATGCTGCGGGATAATGCTCTTGTACACTGTAAAAATTTGTCTCTCATATTGGTTTAATAAAGCATTGGTTGGCCAGTAGCCAGGCAGGAAGTATAGGTGGGACAACCAGACTAGGAGAATTCTGGGAAGAGGAAAGGCAGACACACAGTCACCAGCCAGACACAGAGGATGCAAGATGAGAATGCCTTACTGAGAAAAGGTACCAAACCATGTGGCTAAACATAGACAAGAATTCTGGGTTAATATAAGTTGTAAGAGCTAGTTATTAATAAGCCTGAGCTAATAGGCCAAACAGTTTATAATTAGTATAAGCCTCTGTGTGTTTCTTTGGGACCAAATGACTTCAGTACCAGGTGGGGTAGAAACTTCCATCTACAGTTAGAGGCTAGGCTGTGCTTCACCAAACACTATTTAGGGAAAAAAATCAACCTGAAGCTCTTGGTGGTGTTGCCAGACATGCAGTAGAGGTACTGATATGTTCTATATTCACAGACCCAAACAAGCAGAATCAAGTAATACTAAAAAGAAAGTCCCATTTCTAGAGATCAGAATCCTTGTTCTGAAGTCTCCTCTCTCTACAGGTACATTAACCATAGAGCTTGGCTGCATGCTTGGGTCTGCTTTGAAAACGCTTTTGAGAGACGTATCATCCCCCAGTGGCTTCCATGTCTAGAGCACACTTGCAGATCTCAGAGTCTATTGTGTCAATAATCTGCATATTTAAGAGTCCCCACATGCTCATTGAGACGATGGATGGAGCTGGTGCAGTCTACTGGGTCAAAAATCGGCTTCAAATAGTCTATATACACAGTTGGTTGAGTAAATAACTGCATTTTCCAAAAGCCCCTAAATATATAATAACATGATGGATCACATTAGTCCCCGAAGTTGCAGCCTCACTACCGCCGATCAGGAAAATGACGCATGCCTTAACAAGCCACTTACAAATGAGCTCATCTTCCCCAGACGAGGGTGCAGTTCCACCTCAGCTCCATTTGTCTGTCGTATGTATGGGAGGGACCCTCCTCCCATGGAAGCATCTGCCTCTGCTCCATATAATCTTGTCCTAATAAACTGAGCTACAGACCATGACTCAGTGTGGGGAGGAGAGACCAGAGAACTGTGTGGTTCTCAGTTTGGTTTAGAGGTTTCCGCCACTGCTCAGGGGGTGGCATGCAGACACATGGGTAAACTGTTCTTTTGAAACCAGCTAGAAGTCTCGAATTTGAGACGCCCATCTGACCCTGTATTGCTATGAGGATGACTTACTTAGATCATGTGACTTCATTATAGCCCTGTGTATTTTGTGGACCACATTCTAATAGTGCTGTCTACTCAGTGCCTTAAATGTTTTATCTTTTGGATCCTCCCAACACTCCATAGAGAGCAAGGTATCATTGGTTCTAGATTCAAGGGTGAGAAATCCTAGTCTTCCAGAAGTTAAATTTCCCATGACCACAGACCCAGAACTGGGTAGTTCAACTTTGAAGAGAGCTTATTGCATCCAGAGCCAATGTTCTGCCCAGCTGTGCATGGAGCCAGCTTTTCAGTGTTCCTTCCCACTGTGCCATGCTCTGCGATGTTTTGTAACACAGAGGCAGGTGAGTGTGACTGTGCGCTGTGGGGGCAGGTGAGTGTGACTCTCTGCACTGTGGGGGCAGATGAGTGTGACTGTGCACTGTGGGGGCAGGTGAGTGTGACTCTGTGTACTATGGGGGCAGGTGAGTGTGACTGTGTGCACTGTGGGAGCAGGTGAGTATGACTCTGCACTGTGGGGGCAGGTGAGTGTGACTCTGTGCACTGTGGAGGCAGGTGAGTGTGACTCTGTGCACTGTGGGAGCAGGTGAGTGTGACTCTGCACTGTGGGAGCAGGTGAATGTGACTCTGTGCACTGTGGAGGAAGGTGAGTGTGACTCTGTACTGTGCGAGCAGGTGAGTGTGACTCTGCACTGTGGGGGCAGGTGAGTGTGACTGTGCACTGTGGGAACAGGTGAGTGTGACTCTGTGCACTGTGGGGGCAGGTGAGTGTGACTGTGCACTGTGGGAGCAGGTGAGTGTGACTCTGTGCACTGTGGGGGCAGGTCAATGTGACGCTGTGCACTGTGGAGGAAGGTGAGTGTGACTCTGTGCACTGTGGGGGCAGGTGAGTGTGACTCTGCACTGTGGGAGCAGGAGAGTGTGACTCTGCACTGTGGGGGCAGGTGAGTGTGACTCTGTGCACTGTGGAGGAAGGTGAGTGTGACTCTGTACTGTGCGAGCAGGTGAGTGTGACTCTGCACTGTGGGGGCAGGTGAGTGTGACTGTGCACTGTGGGAACAGGTGAGTGTGACTCTGTGCACTGTGGGGGCAGGTGAGTGTGACT
>LOEQ01000097.1:364786-395981 GCA_001685075.1 Bramus lutescens | reverse complement strand
CAGAGGCAAAATCTCCCACGGAACCTGCAGCTCCCTATTTTGGCTGTGGTGGTTGGACAGTGAGCTCCTGGGATCCTCCTGTCTCCACCTATCTTGCACTGATATAGCAGACAGGTCTGGCGTGCCTGGCTTTTTAAAGCAGACACTAGGAATCAAACTCAGGCCTATGCTTGCTCATTAGACACCTTTACTGACAAAGACGGAGCCCTCTCCTCAGTCCTGAGGTGCTTTATGCTTCTGGGCCAGGGTTTCACTACCTATCCCTGGCTGGTCTGGAGCTCACGAGGTAGACCAGGCTAACCTCAAATTCACAGAGATCCTCCTGCCTCTGCCTGTGCTTCCTGAGTGCTGGGGTTAAAGGCAAATACCACCACACTTGGCTCAAGGTATTTGTCTTTAAATACATTTGCTAATATTAGAAAGAATGAAAGTTGCCCTGGAAAATCCAGATTCCTAGATGCTTACTAATCTGAGGATTCTAGAGTATTGGATCTCACATAATTGCTAGCTGACACTCCCAGGATTGGGTGCATTATCCCCCGAGATGGAGAAAGAGCACCCTATGAGTTTGCTCTTGGGTGATTAATTCACTCTTTCTTCCTCCATCATTTTGGTTCCTTGTTCTTAATACCATCTTGCAAGCCTCCTTCACAAGACACTAATTGTGCTGTTCAACATGTCAGGGGCACGTGGTTGCCTTACAGCATCTGGCGGACAGTTGGCATGTCATTTCTAAAGGACCATAGAAGCGATACTAAGCTTTGTGCATCTTTTGTACTTGGCCACAGTTGCTCAGCTCTGCCGTCTTAGCCTGACAGCAGCCATGGACCAGATGTAAATGATGGTCATTGCTTGGTGTGGGAGGCCCTCCTGTCTATGTGTTGCTTTTATTGGTTAATGAATAAAACAACTGGCTTGGACTGATAGGGTAGAACAGAACTAGGTGGGGAAAATTAAACTGAATGCTGGGAGAAAGAAAGGCAGATTTAGAGAGAAGCCATATAGTCCCACTGGAGCAGGACGGAACTTTACCCGGTAAGCCACAGCCACTTGGCGATACACAGATTAATGGAGATGGGTTAAATTAAGATGTAAGAGTTAGCCATTAAGAAGCTAAAGCTAATGGGACAAGCAGTGATTTAATAATATAGTCTCTGTGATATACTTGGGGCTGAGCATCCGGGAACCAACAAGCAGTCTCCTTCCCCCAAAATTGCTGGGTTTCAATAAAACTTTATTAATAAGACAGGTGGGTCAGTTGGCAGGACAACCCTTACATGGGAGGAAACCAAACAAAGTTAAACCAACTACTGGAGCTGGACCTTCAGAGGTAACTCTATGGAGGGCTGTTCCCATCAGGTGAGCATGCTCGGTAGAGGTAGCGCTAACACCTTCTGAACCACCACCTTCAAGCACAAGTGTGAGTGTGTATGCATGTACATACTGAACATGCTCCCTGGCCTTTTTACTCTCAAATGTTCCCTGGCTCATGATACTCATTTGTTCTACTATGGTCCCCCAAAAAGACGTTGCTCCAGGAGAAGTAGGAGAGTTTAAGAGCAGCCTCCTGGTGGGAAATTAGCTAACACTGGTCACTTAGTTACATGGGTAAGTAGATGCTTCCATTAAAATGAATTGCTTTCACAGACTTATCGGAAGGAATGGGCTCCTTAGGTTGCTCGTTTCACAGTGAACTGATTCTCGTGTTTCAGTCACCTCAGCCTCCTAAGCTGTTGGGTGTGATCGCCATAGCTGTCCCTGACTACCTTCCAAGATCACTCAACACTCTCTTTCAAAAATAAGAAAATCATTGAGTTGGAAAGAATTTGGTGGGTAAGAGCACTTGTTCTTGTAGAGGGACCAGTTGTCTGTAACCCCAGTTCCAGGGGATTCAACCTCCTCTTCTGGCCTCTGAGGGCACATGGTGGACATACATATGTGCAAGTAAAACACTCATCCATGAAATAAATGAATAAATAATGAATAAATAAAAGCAAGACGTCATAACCAGATTCGAGGTATCCATCCAATAATTTGGGGTCAATTCCAAGTCTGCATGCATATGTAACTTGGCTTGGAGGACATAAAAATAAACTATGGGTTATTAATTATTGGACATTGTTATTGGGAAGTCAGAGGTTGTCACTAAAATAAATCAGATTTTGGGTTTCCTTGAGCAAGTGTAAGAACAGGCAATACTAGGCATGTGTAGCCCAATTCTCTAATTGGATGGGGCTCAGCGCAGGTTCCTTGCTTGGTACTGGGAGTTTAAAGCCAGGTGGACTGCTTGTTTTCATCATCCCACTGACAGGAAGGAGTTAAAGAAAGAAAGGTTTGTTTAGCTTGTGGAGGAAACAGCCCAGGTCACTTGGCTGAAGGTCTTGCTCTTGGGAGGAATATCACTGATAAGGGACATCTGGGTGGCTGGGGCGGTCTCTGTTTACACGTCAGGAATGTAGAAATGTGGTGTAGGTGACCAAGGTGAGCAAGAGGCAGACTAAAGGAAGAGACCCAGATGTATAGCATGACCAGTGTGGCTCTAGTGACATCATTCTTTTCTCCAGCAAGCCCCGCCTCCTCTCACCCCATTCTGCCAGCACACTGTACGTCTGTGGATGAAGGGATTAGCTCACCCTCAGGCCAGCATCCTCCACATCTAATCACTTCCTAAATTCCCTTGAGCTGGCAACCAAGTCCTCAGTGCGTGAGGCTACTGGGGACCTTTCAAATTCAACATAACAGTCATGGTCATCCACACAGGTGACTGACCAGTTAAGCCTTTCTAGATGAGACCCACAAGGCCTTAGGGTGTTTGGTCTTCCTTAGAGTTCAACTTCCAGACAAAGGAATGGCCATGAATGGCCAACCCACATCTGGGTTTTGTCAATTCAAGGCAAGTAGCTACCATGATCTACTCATTGGAGATTGTGTTCTTCGCTATTGTTTAGTTTGAAATCCAGTCTAAAATGTAGCACAAATAATAAAAAACCAGAAAAGCAAAGCAACCAAGCCATTACAGAAGTCTCACCTCTAACCAAGGCTAGATGACTGCAGACTAAGCAGACTAAGTGGACTAAGCCTCTCTTTCCTCCCATTTTATATCCCCTCTAGTGCTAGGATTAAAGGTGTGAGTCCCTAAGTCTGAGATTAAAGGTGTAGACTGCCACCACCTGGATTTTTTTTCCCCCGGCATTGATCTTGTGTAGCCCAGGGTGGCCTTGAACTCACAGAGATCCTTCTGCTTCTTTCACCAAAATCCTGGGATTAAATGTGTGTGCCACCACTCCCTGACCTCTAGTAGCTTAGCTTTGCCCTTCTGATATTCAGGCAAGCTTTATTTATTAAAACATAAATAAAATATCACTATAACAAAATCAATCAGAAATGAGGGTGACCATTCCATCCTTGGGTCTTCGTAAGTGCAATAACAGGATGCTAGAAATGGCTTTCTGTTTGGGGACGTTCAGTTTCTAGGACTTTTTCTCTGCTACCTGGCTTGAGTCTGCTCTTGTGCTTAAAAGCCTTGTGTGTGTGAAGGGGAAGTGGGGGGAGGTGACCGCAAGATCGATCAGTGGATAAAGGCACTTTCTATCATGCCTGATGATCTGAGTTCAATCCCTGGACCCTCAAGGTAGAAGAGGATAACCAACTTCCAAAAGCTGTGCTCTGACCTCTACATGCACACACAGATGATAGGTAGATGAGAGATAGATTATAGATGGATAGTTAGGTAGATAGATAGATGATAGATAGACAGATGATAGATATATATAGATAGACAGATGATAAATAGATGATAGATAGACAGATAACATGTAGACAGATAATAGATAGATAGATGATAGATCGATAGATAGATAGATAGAAAGAAAGATAGATAGATAGATAGATAGATAGATAGATAAGATAGATGATAGATAGAATATAGGGAAGGACCTAGGAATGCATGGATGAGACACCAGTGTTTGGGAGGTCAATACATTTTGTACTTGGAAATATTGGGCATTGGAGAGATGAGAAATTGGTCTTCTGTTGACACACTGAGTAAGACTCTCAGAGGAAGGCCCCAGAGGGAGCTTATGTCATGATAACAGACTTCCCTGGGAAGTATCTGGCTACTGTGGGACCTGGGCTGAGGGAGCTGTGGCTCTTGTTCCCAAGGCTTGCCTTGAGTTTGAGGGTGCATTACACTGATTTGAAGTTGACTCCAGCAAGTCCACATGGCAGACTAATGGACACCAGACTTGACAGTGTCCAGATTGGGTCAGGAGAGAACTTAGGTGCCCAGCAGGAACTGAAAAGTCTCCCTGTCCTGTCTAATGTAGGTGTTCTTCACCCCTTAGAGGAGATGGCTCTCCTGTTGTTTGATATTTCTTTACCTGTCTTCTCACTTTTGACAAGAGACAATTCATTTTCTTTTTCCTTCCTTTTGTATTTTGGCCTTTGGAGACAAGGTCTTGTTCTGTAGCCCAGGCAGGCTCAGAAAGCATGGTTCTCCTGCTTTAGCCTCCAGAGTTACAAATGTGTTCCACCGATCCTAGCTCATTTTCTTTATGAGCGTGAAACTACATGAGATAGATAATATATAGATATAGATATGTGAACTCACGGAGATGCAAAAAGCAGGTGCTGAGGAGAACGACTGGGTTCCTACCCTGTAGGAAGGAAGGGGCCACAGCCCAATTCCAGTAAGGCCTCTGACATACAAACCAAACTAATGTGGCAGAGTTAGGGACTTTGCAAAAGAATATGGGAATTTGATATTTACGCACAAGCTTATGACTATCCGTGCTGATTTTCTTATTATAGATATTGTCATATCATTGCTTATCTGGGTTTTAAAATAAGCTTATGTGTGTGTACATTCATGTAGCCATGTTTAACTACGTACAGGTTCACTTATGTGATTGGCAGAGATCTCTACCTGTTGAGTATAGGGATTATTATAGGTATAGACTGCAGTGCCCAGTGCTTAAGAAAGTACACCAGAAAGTACTCTAACTAACAAGCTATTTCTCCAGCACACCCAGTTTTTACACACGGGCTATGGGGATTAGAACTCATGGCCTCACCCTTGCAAGACAAGAGCTTTACTCACGCAGCTGTGTCCCCAGCCCCATTATGTCGTTGCTTTGTGTGTGTCGGACCAAATAAGTGTGGGTCATACTCAACGGTCCCTTTGCCGACTGTACTAAATCATAACTGTATTCCCTGTCTCTCAGTCTGAGCCATAACGGGTGCCATCTGAGGCCTTGGGGCTAATTGAGTTCACACCCATATACCAACCTGTACCCACTCACACCCATCAGCCTACACACACACACACACACACACACACACACACACACTGCCTTGAGAGCTACTCAAAGCAAATGCTCTGAACCTAGACACACAGTATTTAGAAAAACCAAGCAAACAAACCCAGTTTGTACAGAATACAAGAGAACTCTTCATCCTGAGAGAACCTGAAGGCCACCCATCTGCAAAGTGCTGCGTCTACACTAGCTTTTCGTCCCTTTTTTTCCTACAAAGGGAGGAAGGGTACCTCCTTGTTCCTGAAGGAAGACTCTGGCCTGCCAGAGGCAGCCTTGTTTGAAGTCATGGAAACCAAAGTCTTTCTCTTTTCCCGTGTGAATCAGACTTATGTAACTTCCTTCGACCGCGGCTTTTAAATGTTACTGCTACTACCGCCACTATTGCCGCGCAAAGGTGAGGAGAAGCCAAGAGTAATCTCACAAGGTTTTGTGACCCTTACAGGATGGACTAAACCAGAGCTCACTGTGTAAGCCAATGGTGGCCATGTGGACTGAGAAGTGTGCTACTGTGTGGCAGAGCTGAAGGCCACTGCTTCCCAGCCAGGCAGCAAGAGGGGCCAACCAGTATCCCTGCCGCTCCTGGCGCAGCACCATTAAAACTGGAAGTCTCCAGCCCTGGGGCATCTAAAGCCAGATGGCAATGTCCATTTGGTTATTGTAATGGGCACTGCTGCTCCCTTCCCATCCTTTATTCCTTGTTCACTGTAAACTACATTAACATTTCTCATGGGCTCAATAATCCAGTCTTTAAAATGGGAACAATGTTTCCCTCGGCTGGAGCCAGAACTGTCTGTTGGGGTGAAGGACAGGTTTGGCTCCCAACGTGCCCACAAGTGGTGCATCCGGCCAGCAGAGGGCACTCGTGCGAAAGGCTGCAGGTGGCAGGCTCCAGCTCAGCGCAGGCAGGTGGGCCCCAGCAGGTGTTCCCCTCGCATTCGCCTTTGGTACCCAGAAGGAGGAAAAGTCTCCACAAGGTGGATACCAGAACAAGCAGGCTATCAATACAGCCGCATGCCACCAGCAATATGACTTTCCGGAATATGTAATACAATCACAAACTTTCTAATGCCACAGACCTGACAATCGAATGCTAAAAATACCAAACAGGTCTCCTCTGGACCCGTGAGAAATGGCCTCTCTGGAACCTGGAGACCGACTGACTGCAGCTGCATTCTCTGCCTCAATCCCCCTCCCCACATGGAATTCTGAGTCTTCAGGGCAAGGTTAGCTCTCCGAGTGGGAACCCAGTTGCGTTTTAAGACAACTCAGTCCCAGGGAGATGGAGACAAATTGGAGCAAGTTCAAAGCAGAGCAGCCCCAATGATTATGTGGAGAGAAGATTGATGGATAGACAACGATTAGAGCAGCCTTGAGCATCTGAGCTGTCTTCTTCAGGTGACAGAGCAGGGAGTGACATATTGTAGGGCTCCAAGCACCTAAGAGATAGAACACCTGACAGAAGAGGAGGAAGGGGAGGAGGAGGAGGAAGGAAAAGAGGAGAGAATGGTACAGCATTATCTGAGATGACACCCGTGGAAAGCAGGCTGGATCACACCTACGCTCACAAACCCTGGATCATTCTACTTTTGTCTAGCCTGGATTATATTACTAAGCCTGCCACACACACCCAAGGCCTTTGTCATCCAAACATGTTACATGCTAAAGGCTTCATTGCTGGCCTCTAGTGCTTTTGGGAGCTGGTGGCATCTTTCTTGGGGGTGGGGCTTCATAGAAGAAAATTAAGTCACACGGTGTGCTAATAATGGGGATATTGGGACTCTGGTCTCTTCCTATGTCTGGCTTTGCTTACTGGGCATCATGGTATGACCAGCTTTATCACAACATATGTTTCTGGATGTGGCATACCACCTCCTTTTGGGACTAGAAGCAACAGGGCCAGGATGACGTGGGGTTTCCCTCTATGCTGTGAATATGTTTTATTGTCATTGGTTAATAAAGAAACTGCTTTGGCCTATGACAGGGCAGAATACAGCTAGGTAGGAAACTAAACTGAAAGCAAGGAAAAAGAAGGCTGAGTCAGATGCCATGTAGCTGTCCAAGAAGCAAAATGTGAAGTAACAAACCACAAGCCTTGTGGTAAAATATGAAATAATAGAAATGAATTAATTTAAGATGCAAGAGCTAGCTAGTAATATGCCTGAGCTGTTGACCAGTGTCATGATATATATATATATATATCATAACACACACACACACACANTATATATATATATAATAGTTTTTGTGTGATTATTTGGGTCTGGGTGGCTGGACAATAAAATTGCAGTCTTTGTCTACACCAGGGACCACTAAAACCTTTGCCACCAACATAAACATCTCTTCCTTTTATTTGATACCTCAGGTGCTTACAGCGGAAGGAAAGCTAACATTTGCTGTATTTTACTTTATATCAAGCTTCCCTGTGTCTTCATATAGAATTCAGGGCCAAGACTCCTGGGTTAGCCTTCCCTGGCCCTGCCTCAGCTAGTACCACTATGTTCTGCCTTTAAGGAGCAGTCAGAAATATTTATCTGTGGAATTTAGCTGTCCTGTCATGTAAGAGAAATGAAAGATATTCTGAAGCCAGGCTGGTCACGTTGCCAGGAGGTGTTATCCCACCTTGAGAAGTCAGGGTAACACAGCTGTGTCATTTTGACTGTTTTCTTTCTTTCTTCAGATACCATTCCAATCTGAAGTGAAACTTGCAACCACTAAGGCTGTTCATTGGCATGAAATTGCCAAAAAAATTAAATATAAAAAAATAAAAAATAGTTCAATTATTTTGTTGATTAAATTCTTAATGGTATCCCAAACACAAGCTGCTGCCATAGGAAACACGTTTCCATTGAGTTATCTGTGTGTAGGATGTGTGTGGGGTGTGCATGTGTGGAGGGGGCAGGTGGGTAAGTGGGGTACAGAGCTCAGTTTTGCTCATTGGCTGATTAATTAAAGTTTAAACACTTTTTCTGCCGTGGGTTTAATCAGCTGTGCCGTCAGCTCCGCTCAGCATTGACAAACGCTGGGTGCCCGCGTTGCTTCTTGCTATACGGAAGCTTCCAGGTGCGGCCACAGAAGGCATTCGGCACCAGCTTCTTTTCAGGACTAATTCAGGCTCCAAATTGTCATGTTTCTTCAGAGAGAGCCAAAAGGTACAAATTTGCATGTGTTTAAGAAAACGATAACAAATTTCCCACCAGTATTCTCCAAAGTTTTAAGCCCAAGACGGGCAGGCTTGGAGCCATTTGAAAAATTCATTTAAAAGTTTTCGTTGTATGGCACGGTGAAACTTTAACAGAATGGAAATCAAGCTTTAACTTCCTTGGTATTGAGGAAATGTAGCAGGAGGTCTCTCTCTCTCCCTTTGCCAGTGTCTGCTGCGCTGGCTCTGATTTATGACACCTTAGTTTGGGCTTTCTGATGGAGAGGTCCCCATCTCTGTTGTTCACAGGGCTCAAGGGGAGCTGAGCCTCTCTGGGCACAGGGCACGTAGGACACTGTAATCCAGGAGCTGTTCTCAGCTCCCTGTTCTCAGCCATAGGAATCTCAGAGGTGGGTTCTTAACCTGATGTTGATGGTCATGGCTACAGAATGTCTTTGGACCCTTTGGTCCTTCGGTGGAAAACATTATCCCTGCAATTCCCAATGCTCTGAACCTAGACGAGTGGATTTTTACGCATCTTTTGGCTGTGACAGAAAAATACCACAGACAAAGCTTAAGGAAAGGGAGTTCATTTTGGCTCACTTCTGGGAGCGTTTTAGTTCATCATGGCGGGTAAGAGCGGGTGGCAGGATTAGCTGTCCATAGTGGTGTGGCTTGTTTACATGTTACATGCCAGGACACAGAACACACGACATGTAGGACAGGGATAGGCTACTAATCCCTCTGTATTAGACACTTTCCTTGTCATTGTGACCAAATACATTTCAAGAATCAACATTAAAGAGTATCTGGTTACTGTTACTGGCAGCTGTCCACTTGATATACCTGGGAAGAGCGAACCTCAGTTGAGAAAGTGCTTCTCCTGGGTTGGCCTGGGCTGCATCTGTGGGAAGACCCAGCTCACTGTGGGCATCGCCATCCCTATGCAGGTGGGCCTGGGCTGTATTAAAAAGTAACTGAGCAAGCCCCAGAGAAGAAGCCAATAAGCTGCATTCCTCCATGGTCCCTGCAACAGCTCCTGCCTTCAGGTTCCTCCCTGAGCTCCTGCCCTGGCTGCCTTTGATTATGGGTTCTAAGTTAGAAGATGGAATAAAACCCCTTCCTCCTCAGGATGGTTTTGGTCATGGTGTTTGTCACAGCGACTGAGAGAAGCAGAAGGAAGAGTTTGTTTCAGATCACAGTTCAGGGTTACACAATCCATCACAGTGGGGGAGCCGCGTGGCAGCAGTGTGAGGTGGAGTTGTATCTGCTGTTCAGGAAGCAGGGAGGAAAAAGGAGGTAGGGTTGGGCTGTGAAATCTCAAGGCCCTCCTATACAGAACATTTCCTCCAGTGTGACTCTGTCACCTGAAGGTTTCACAACCTCCTGGGATGACACGATCGGTAGGGGGCTGATGTTGCCATACCTGAGCCTGCAGAGGACACTTCAAGTCTAACCATGGCACCTCCCTCTTAGTGGCCTGCTTCGTCCAGACAGGTGGGCTCCACCTTCTGACGGGTTTATAGCCTCTCAAACAGCCCATGAGTTAGAACCACACAGTCAAAGACTCAAGCCCAGAGCCTGGAGGGGTGGGATATGGAATCCACCTCCACGAAGAGGCCTTCGAGACTGAAATCAGCATGGAGAGAAAAGCAGGCAGAGTCTGAATCCAGCGCCGCCTTCACCACGACTACAAGACCGATAAAGGCCCATCCCATTCGTGTTGTGGCTTAGAAGGAAGAGAGCCCAGACCAGAGAGACAGCTTAGCTTGTCTGTGTAAGAAGCCAGCCTACTCGGCAGATTCCAGACCAGTGAGGAACCCTGTCTCGAAAATAAAATAAAATAAAAAGGATGGCGATGCTTGAAGAATCGCAGCTGAGGATTCTCTCTGGCCTCTATATGCACACATGCATGTACCCACATGAACACACGCACACACCCTAAAATGTGTGGTTTTCAGCTTGAACTGGAAACCAGTAAAGGCAGAGAAGGGTCTCCCTGAAGTGACCCCTTTGCCTGGGGTCAGATCTGCCCACTAGGAGCCCACTTGCAATTCTTTTCTCTGATATTTCAGTCATGCAGGAAGATTGAAAGCCTGCCACCAAAGGAAGATACGGAAACCATACGCCACTTGATGCCCAGAGACACTGTCCTAGGCTCTTAGGCTCTACTCACGTCCCCTGAAGATCATCACAAAAACTCTCCCCAAGGACATGTCTACAGCTCCCACCTCCTCTCTTTGAAGAGGGCATGTTCCACTCAAACCACGTGACCCTCTTTGGGGTCTCTTGTATCACGTGGCTCTCATACGCACATGGCTATGACTGACTCTGCTTGTCTTCTCTCCTGCTGACCATCTTATTTCAGCAGAGCCCACCATTGACCCTTCAGAGGGAATATGTAGCTTCCTTATCCCAAGTTAAACTGGACTTTCTGTCTTATTGTACAAATCCCATCCCCCCCCAATAAAATGCATCTTAATATTTTAGAATTCCACTCGGGGCAGGGATAAGAGACCCCATGGCTATGACACCCCCGTTTGAGAATCTTGCCTTGTGTTCTGTTGAAGGACTGCAAGAAACCATGTTCTAGCCAGACTCCTCAGTTAGTATAATTAGCCACAGCCTTCCATTAACCAGGGCCCAGTCTAGAATCACCATGACAGAAACTGTATGACTTTTTTTTAAAGCTAACAAAGCAACTCAAGTGTCTGCCAGTATCTTGTCATTGCTTATGTAACGCTTTAAATTATTGCAAAGTCATTTCCCTTTCATTTCTTGTTTGAAGCACCAGTCTCTCAGAGGCTCTGTGTGGAGGATTCTGGGAAGATGACAACTGAATGAGAAACCCGTGGGCGTGCCCAGTCCTTATGTAAACAGCGTCTCTATGACTGGGAGTCAGAGGGAGGCCCAAAGGCCAGCTCACCTATGAGTTTAAATGTGGGTGGCCTGGGCAATGTAGGAGGGGCCAGGCTTCTTTGAGAGTTTGAGGATTTCTCAGAGGCTTTGGCTTTGTGGGGTCTTCCCACCATAGTATCAATATTAAAATGAGTCATTTGGGGGTACCTAAATTAAAACAGGGTTCCCCTAGTGCTAGGCAAGCACACTACCACTATGGTACACCCTTTTCTCTTTTCATTTTGAGATAAGGTCTCACTAAGTTGACCAGGCTGGCCTTGAACTCACTCTGTATCTTGAGCATGGAGAGACTTGAACTTGTAGTCCTCCTGCCTCAGGCTCCCGAATAGTTGGAAAGACAAGTGTCTCAGCTTTAAAGACACTTAAGGTGTTGTTTATGTATCCCACTAGACAATCTTCATATGTTAGATGAAATGGAACAGATTTGTGTGAACCCTAAAACTTTTACTGTTTTCAAACATGAGAAAAAAAGAGACTTTTTTTTTTTTTGTAACAGAAGTTCCCCTCCTCTTACTTACAAGACCTTCAGAATTTCTAGCTGCCTCTGCAGGTTTGGCAGTTCCAGACCTATGGAATGTAATTGAGTGGGGGGCCTCTCGGGGTGTCTGGGGAGTTCCTGGTTCGCTCTGCTCCGTTCCACCACAGCAAAGCTTCGTATCTTTCATGGACTATTTAACATTAAATGGAGGTTTTGGGTGACTGTTTCGTGACACTGGGCAAAGTTACTTGAAATCAAGTCTTGGGGCCTGGCTCCTCATCTGTAAATTGGGCATAACAGTAATCCCCACCTACGGGGTTTGGGCACTGTGAGGATTAAGTGACTCAGTTTGGGTAGCGTGCTTGGCAGAGGCCAGTGATCATATCGTTCACTCAGGAAATGCCACCTTCTAACACTGCCTCTGCCGGTGCTGTTATTATTTCCAGTCGGCTTCAGAGAGCATAATTACCCATTCTCTCTCTCTCTCTCTCTCTCTCTCTCTCTCTCTCTCTCCTCTCTTCTTTCTCTCCTTCTCTCTGTCCCCTCTCCTAAAAAACTTTCACTGTAAAATTGAAGCTGAGCTTCTTGGTAATATAATGATAATCCTAGCACTTGGGAGACAGAAGCAGGAGGATCCTAAGTTTGAAACCAGCCTAGCTATATAGTGAGAACTTATTAAATTGTTAAAAGTAAAGAAATAAATTGAAAACACCATAGAAATATTTGAATATTCATGGCCCCCTTTTTCCTTCGTCCTGCTAAGCAGAATTAACTTCTGTGAAGAGGCCTGAAGTAACACACACATATGCACACATACGTGCCACATGTGAACACACATAAACACACGCACAGACACACACACACACATGCACACTGTCTTTAATCAAGGCTCTATTGACATTCAACTTCTTTTCCATGGAGCTCTAGATCAAGGTGATCTGCCCACTTCAGGACACATGGACAAGTGCGCTGTCATCGTCCTCCTCTGTCTAGGAAATGGGTCCTTCCCCTGCCCAGGAAGCGTGGGGGAAAGGTCTGTCACCTTCTTGGTGAAGAGCTTGTTGACAACGGGGCTGTGTGTCCAAGGGTGTAGTCTAACGAGTTCAGCTCCAGGTTTGCCCACTCGGACTTCTCGTCAGGTTACTCAAAGGCAGGGAGATATCAGGAAGCCCATTTTGACCGCTTCAGCCAACTGCTTCCAACCAAAGCTCCCTAATGAAATTCCATTCTGGCCTGGGTATTCTGGGATTGATTGGTTTGGAATGGATGGAGGATTTTCTGATGAGCACTCTTAAACATCGGTTATCAGATGCTGCTTGGCAGCGCGGGGCAGCGTGTCTCTGAGGCTAGATGCGATTGCTGCTTCTTAATTCATTTACCTACACTTTACTCATGGGCATTTGAGTGGCTTCCAGAATTTCCTTGCCATCAGACCTTTCTGTACTGCAGTCAGAGAGGAAGAGCCGTAGAATGGAGGGTGAAATGATGCGTACATTTGGAATGTGTGTAAGTGCTCTCATCGCTGCTGGTTTATGAATGTCTTTTTCAACGCTCCAAGGTGATACCATGCCAAAGGAAAATGAATCTGTAGACAGGTAGCAAATGCCCTTGTAGGAGTGAAGCTCTTGGGGAAGGGGACAGCCCCACCGTGTAGTTAGCAATCGAGAGAGTCAAGAATCAGCCACAGAGACAGGGTCCCAGCATTGCCTGACAGCCCCTTGCTGAGCAGGGCCAACAACCGAGTTCCTGGCATGAGGAAACAAAGCACCTAACAAGACTCCTGGCCGCATATTCTAGTAGTTAAGCAGCATTCCCCTTCCTTGAGGTGGCAATGGGGACAGCGAGCCCCTAGAATTTACCATTTTCTAGCCACGTAACTTTCCAAGAATTAACTAGCTGCTCTGAGCTCCTCCACTCCTCCATAATACAGGGATGAGGGCAACATGAACCATGTGGGAGTGTGGAGGACCTTAAATGCGGAGGGCCTGGGAGGGACCTCTGGGCACACTCACTGCCCAGTACCCAGTGAGTGACCAGCACGTGTTGGCATTGTCAAGTGCCAGAGGGGAGGAAGAGAGGTCCCCAGGCATTGTGTGCCAGCCCTTTGTCTCAGTTTTCTCCTCGCCAGCTCAGGGCTGCAAGTTCCTTCTACAAAGAACCAACCCCAGGATGAGAGAGAAATGCAGGTGACTCCATAGCCCAGAATAGGGGCTGCAGACATGTTTCCCACCCTCCCCATGTCTCCATCCACCAACGAAGAAGTCCAGAGAAGGGCACAGCTGGACCCCAGAGAGCAAGGACCCGCCTGCTTATCAACACCGCAATCAGGTTGTTCATAGGAAGAGCATTAGTGTGGCCTTCACCTTGGTTCAAGGCTGCACTCTGTATATGTGTGTTCTGTGTACATGTACATATTCATGTGTGGGCAGGCATGGAGTTCAGAAATTGGTGTCAGACGTTTTCCACCTTAGCTTTTGAGATAGGGTTCCTCATTGAAACAGGAGGTCATTGATTGGCTAACAGAGCTCTCCAGTGAGCTCCAGGGATATTTTTGCTTCCTTTTCCCCAGCTCTGGGGTTACAGATAGGGTTACTATACCCAGATTTTACATGGGTGCTGGGGATTTGAACTCAGGTCCTTGCTCTTGCCAAAAAAAACCCCAAACAAACAAACATGTCACACATGGCGTCATCTCTCAAGCTCCCACACTCTTTAACTAAGCATAAGGCATTGACCATCTGTGTCTTGCAAGGGTCTGAGATATTTGTATCTGTGTTGTTTAATTAACTCTTTGATTCAACCCTTCTAATCTTTCTGAAGAAGAGAGCTACAGCCTGGAATTTGGGCTCTGGTGAGGATTTACTATTTGAACTTGAGAAAGTAAGTTTAGGGTCTCTAAACAAGTGTCAGAGGTCAGACCTTGAAGTCAGAAGGCCTCAGAGTGTGCCCCTGCCAGGGAGATCCAGGATGGGTCACACGGCGCAGCCTGCTCCATCTCTCTTCTAGAACCTCACACTTCCGGGATCCCATCTACTGCTTCTTGCCATCAAAGTTCAGGATTTTAGTCTCTCTGTGGCTGGGGGGATCTGCCACCCCATCCTCAGGATAACATAATGAACTCCCAAAGTCCTGCTCTCCGTGAGTCCTGATCTCATCCCTCAGCACCTGGAGTTCTCAGCCGATTTGGCTGCCTGCCAGTTTTACCTTTGTCTCCCTCCCAAAGCCTTCCGTAGGGCGACAGGGAAACCCTGGCATGCTCTCATTCCAAACAGGGCATGCCAAAAGAGGAACAACTGCATGCTGATGACAGTATCATTATGCCTCTGAACGGCACCATTTATATCCCTGGGAAGAGACTAGGCCAGGTCAGGAGCAGCAGTTCGGGTGGATCATTTGTCATGCTGGCGCAGGTGGGAAGGGGTGGCCTAAAGAATGGCAGAAAAGGTGGCGCCAAGTGAAATGGATGGGGGCAGAAGAGTAATAAGTAAGTGATCAGCGAATCCACAAACGGGCGCCGATAAATCAAACCACACCAGGCAGATGGGAGCAAAAGAGGAAAAGATTCAAATTAGCAAGACCCACACCTTGTCAAGGCGAGGTTAGGCATTCACCCTCAGTCACCATTACCCACTAGGCCTGGAGAAGCAGCCTGTGAGAAAATGAATCTCTTCAGGGCAAGGAGCTGGAGTGGAGGAGATTTCACAGAGAGTATCAATTTGGATTATAAAAATCTCAAGGTCTTGTGTACTGACAGCATGAAAGGGAGAGAAATGGACCAGGCTTCTCAAAGGTGCCACTTCCTGCAGAGTGCCCGATACTCTTCCCGTGTTTCCATATCCACAGTGTGCAGTATTCACAAAGGAGATGATCAAAGCCAAAGCTAGCCCTGTGGCCAGCTTGCTGCGGGGATCCCATCTCTAACTTCTGAGGCTGGGCTGCTGGCAGGCGGCCATGTCCACCCGGCATTTCTGTGAGTTCTAGAGATCTGAATCCTGCTCCTCGGGCTTGCACAAGGGCTTTAACCATCGAGTCATCCCTCCTACCCCTGGTCTTGTTTGTTTGTTTGAGGGTTTTTTTTTGTTGTTTGTTTGTTTTTTGAGACAGGGTTTCACCTGTAGTCCTGGCTGTCCTGGAACTCATTCTGTATACTAGGCTGGCCTTGAACGCACAGAGATCTTCCTGCCTCTGCCTCCCAGATTTTGGGATTAAAGGCATGCACCACCCTGCCTCGCTTCACGGAGTATTTTTTGACAGCAGATGAAGGCAATATGAGCAATCTTCGTATCCATCAAAGGGATCCCTTCCCCCATTCCAAGCACTAGGTTAAGAGTCTGTTACATGCAAATGTGGGCAGGCATCAAACCCAGGTGAATACACTCCCGCCTCATTCTAAGAAAACCCAATTGGTAAAGGGGTTAACATTAAGCAGGGACTGGTGACACATGCCTGTAATCCCAGCTAGTAGGGAGGCTGAGGCAGGAAGATTGCCAAGTTTAAGATCTGCTTGGAATAAGGAGCCCCAAGGCCAGCCTAGAACTACTTAGACCCTGGATCAAAATAAAAAGGAAAAGCAGGGTTGGAGACACTGAAAATCAGTTTTAACTTCTAGAAACAGACAGTGAGACTTCACGTTCATGAAAGGATAAAGATGTAGCAGGGCCACTTTGCCTGCTTGCTTCTGAGGTATGGTCCCTTCCATCATCCAGACCGGCTTCCTTCTGACTAAGCATTCCAAGCGCTAGGTTTCCAGGTGTGCCCCACCATGCCTGAGCCCAGATTTGCCCTTTTTATGTGATTGGTGAAAGGACCCGAGAGAGTTCTTGACATTTGGGATACATCCTGTGCATATCAAACATGTTCCAAACCACCACATTTGGTCTAGGTTTAATGTAGAAACAATAAGCACACTGTATTTGAAGCAGAATACGGCTGCTTGGAACTGTTTTCTTCTCTTGTGATATGATATGAAGCCTTGTTTGCAAATGCCAAGACATTGAGGTTCCATGGACTGAAATGGATGCTTCTGAAAGCTCAGGCACATGGTGGGAGATGCTCATCAAACTCCCCCAGGGTTTGGTCAGGTTCTCTGTGCTGCTCTTGGTTACCATGGTGGCAATACCAGAATGGAGCTTGTCACTTGCTGACTGTGAGGCTCTAAGTGTGTTACTTAACCTTGTAAGCCTCGGCTTCCTCATCTATGAAGCACAGATAGCAAATGGCCACAGTGGGTTTCTTTGGGGGTGAAAGCAAAGAAAGGTCAGTGCTGAGGGTGTGGCTCAGTTGGTAGTGTTTGCCTGGCATGCACAGAGTCCTGGCTTTCACCAGGTACTTGTAAACCAAGTAATCCCAGCATGTAGTGGGTCAAGGCAGTGGGATAAGAAGACAGAAAGAGGGAGGTTTGAGAAAGTAAAGGTGCCTGTGGTGACCATCAGATCTTTGGATCTTTGGAGATCTTTGCTGATGCAGACTGTGAACAGAACTCGAAGGCCTAAAGCAGCTGCCTGAAAGACGCTGACTATCTGTGCTTTCAAATGGCCCAGTAACCACACACATTGAAAAGCAAATGACTGAAATTAATTTAGTCAAACACAGTCTTCATAGATCCAAAATATTATTTTAGCTTATCGTTAAACATAAGAAAAGCTGACATGTTGGACTGTGTTTTGGACTAAACTTTTCAAATTTGTCGAGTATTTTACACTCAGCCCAGCCCAGTGCCAGTTGGGACAGCCATGTTTTAAGTGCTCTGACACCCTGCATGGTCTGTGGCTCCCTCCACTGAGACTGCAGGTAGGAGGCTGGAGACGAAAGCCCCAAATACAGAATGAACAGCAGATTCAGTTATGAGATGGACTTAGGTTAGAGTCTGATGAACGACCAGGATCTAAGTAAGAGTGGGGTGTGTATTTCCATTCTCAGTGTCTCCAGCAGAGCCCTAACCTGACAAGGGGCAGCACCCCTCCCCCGGCACTCTGGGGAGTGGAGACTCAGTGCTGTCCATCAGCACATCCACTCCGCAGCACCTCACCTCTGATCCGACTTGCCCACCCCTCAGAGATCCATTGTTTGGGACCCTGATGCCGATAGTGAACCCACACTGGAAGGGGAAACCTGGTTCCCCACCTTGGGCACCTCAGTTTCCTTGGTCCTCTCTGTTCACTTAAAGGTGAATTGCCCACTGGTTTACCTGAGGGAGCAGCTGAAGTCATGTAAGGACAGAACCAGCTCAGAAGCAGACGATGATTCGATGATTCACGCGGAAAAGTTTGGGGAAAACCGAAGACTCTGATTGTGTCCCTTGATCCGCCTG
Organism: Bramus lutescens; assembly: GCA_001685075.1. NCBI lineage: Eukaryota > Metazoa > Chordata > Mammalia > Rodentia > Cricetidae > Bramus > Bramus lutescens. The sequence continues at coordinate 377,820 of LOEQ01000097.1, read as the reverse complement.
CGTCTGAGTCATCCCTGCCAGCCCTGTGCATGGCCACATTAGCNNGGGAGGGCAGAGTGAATGCTGGGAGTGGCTGATCCTTCTGTTCAAATAAGGAGCAGTCTGCTTCCCCCACACCCCGAAGGCTGGGAGCATTAACAAGCTACATTGCACGTCAAAACCCTAAGCCCAAAGCCATTAAGAAAGCAGCTAAGTCTTGCCAGCTTCTCTTGCTAAAGTTGGCTCCCATTTCTTGCATTAAAACATTCTGGGTAACCTGCAGTGGAGATAGTATGGGAAAAAAAAATAAAGTTCAGACAGTTCCCTAGTATCATCTACCTAAGCTGTGGTAATTTGGCATTTCTCCTCTACGAAGTGGGCTTAAGACTAATTCTCGAGCCTTAAAGTTTCTGCTGAGATAGAGATGATCAATACAGAGCACTAAGCTCAATAAGCACTAACGATGATTAGGAAGGCATCTAAAATTATTGATAAGTATCTATGTAGCTACACTGCAAAGAATCATGCAGAGGCTTGGGAAATCGCTGTGTTTCGATTAAGTCTTTTTTGTGTGAAGGTTTGCAAAGCACTTAGCTAACATGATGTCTTAAATTTCATTTAGTGAGAAAGCGATGCTCTGGGTATTAAGTTGCTCTCCCACAATGGTGAAGCCAAGGTATAGTGAGACTGTAATTATAAAATCAAAGCCAGCAGGTATTCATTGAGATTTTACAATGCCCCAATCACTGAGGTAGGCAGTGGGTAAAAGGAATACCAGCCACTTCCTTTGTCCACGAACAGCAGAGAAACTAGTTGCAGAGAAGATTAAACAGACACACGATGGCGTCTGTCTGTCAGTGCCTTTTCTCCACTCTGTCCCCATGAACGACACGTACTACTCAAAGGGCCTCTCTTGTTCCTCCAGGTGGTTAGTGATGGAAGGATCCATGGGACTCACAAAAGCCATCAGGGCTGTCTGCAGGATGGAGCTGGGACCTGATACACAGGCACTTCCCACAGTCATGGCTCTTATACCCCTATTATAGTGGCTTTCAGTCAAGTGCCATTTAGCAATGTCTAAAGATAATGTTTGATGACTGCAACTCGTGGTGGGTATCTAAGGGGCCGAGGCCCTTGAGGTGACATGGTGTAAGATGGCCCCTCAGGACCCAAAGCCTCTCTCGTTTAACATGCCGGTCCTGTGGCTGTGGACACAGCCCTCTGCTCTGCCTTTGTCCTCCGTGGTAGCGCAGCAATGGTTGAGAGCTGGTGAATTTGCTGCTGCCTTCTGGGACAAGAGGGACTGCCCAGATGAGGTGCAATTGTGAGCTTTATAATAGGAAGATAAGACCAGATTATCTTTTTGCCCATCTTGGGAGGAGCCAGCAGGTGGAGGTTAGAAGGTCAGAGTCAGAGGACCCCAGAAGCAGAGTTCACAGCACTGCTCTAGCCACCCTGGAGAGAGAGGTGGGGTAAGCCCAGGGTCTGGGCAGCTTTTTGAAGCTGTACTCTGGGCCTTTATTGGGATTCTAGCCCAGGGAGACTGACTTTGAATGTCTAGGAGCCTAGCTATCCAATAATGAGCTAATGGGAATTTAAGCTGCCGGCTTTGCTGGGACGTCTCGTCGCAGCAGCGATCTGAAGCTAACAGGTTTTAGCAGTGTAAGTCAGATAAAGGCACTCTCCATAGAGTCCTCTGGACATCTCCCAACTTGTTCTTAGAACAAAAAGTGTCTGCCCTGGCTACAAAACTTGCTGTTTCTCTGGCCTCAACTTCTCCCCAAATTCTTTTGTATGTATGTGCAGGTGTGCAGCTGCGTGCATATATGTGCATGCGTGTGTGTTTTGTGTGTGTGGTGTGTAAGCATGGAGGTCAGAGGTCAAACTCAGGTGCCGTTGCTCTGGAGCTGACCATCCATCTTGTTATTTCGAGGGTCTCTGGCTGGCTTGGGATTTATCAAGTTGGCCAGACTGACCAGCCAGAGAGCAGTGGGGGTTGTGTCTCTCTCTGCTTCCCTAGCACTGGTTATCACAAGCATGTGCCCCCATGTGTGGTTTTGTTTCCTATGACTTCTGGGGATCAAAATGGGTCCTTGGGCTCACATTGCAAGCACTTTACTGACCAAGCTATTGCCCAGCCCTTCTTTATTTCTCTTTATTAATGGAAAACGTCAAGCACATCCGAAACCATACCCAACCGCATGATGCCTTACTGCATCCAAAATGGCGCTGAATTCTCATGGGTGATCTTGCTTCATCGAAACCTCCAGCTGTTTTCCCCATCAGTGCTATTTTGGAACAAGTCCCCGTTTTTATAACTTTGATCCATCAGTATTTTAGTATGCATTTCAAAAATAACTGCAGTCCCTTATTTGAAATAGCGATTAACCTATTTTCTCCCAAATGAGAGTGCCAGCCATTTCTTCATGCCCTCAGACATTCTCAGCTCTACTTCCTGGATGTCGCACACCTGATGCACTGTACCCTTCCCTCATTTTTTTCCCACATGTCCTTACACGGTTTCTCAAGCTTTCTGGATGTGAACCCCACCACGAGGCTGTTTTATCTGTTGTCACTCTGCCTGGATTCCTCCCCAGGTTGAGGGGCAGAGATGTGGTTGAGGTGGTCCTCTCATAGGACAGGACACGAATGTCACCCGAGTGCATGCTCTCCACCAGTCCCTTCCATTCATTCTCCCCTCTTGCCCACCCATCCTTTCCTGCCAGGCCTGGTGCTTGTCACCTGATCTGAAGCAAAACATTTTGGTGTTTGGTTGCATCACTGGCAATCAGCACTTCCAGACCCTTCACACTGCTGGAGTGAATGGGAAACTTCCTTAGCATGATAGGGCGTTCTTCATCTGAATCTCCCGTTCTCTTCTAGGAGCCTATAGCTACTATCTCCAGCACGTGTGTCCTTCAGACCCTGTGGGATGCAGCCAGATGTGTGCATTTACTTCTCATGTCACCTGTGTCATGAACACCATCACACACATGCTCTGGGATGCAAGGGAGGTGAAGGAGACAGAATTCTAAGACCTCTTTAGGCTCCTGCCCTATCCCACCCTACCCACACACCCTTTCCTAGTGATTCTATCAGATGCTGACCTAAGTACTGCTGGCAAGGCTCTGTCGGATACATTCAGGACCCCCCAATCAGATGCCCGAATCAGGTGAGTCATCTTGACTACTATGAATGGCAGCTGTGGTCTTCACACATGAAAACCATGTGTTAGTTAAATGACTGCTGGTTCTTCAAAGGTCGTTGACACTGTGTGGACTTCCCACAACGCCAGAGCTATGACATGGAACCGACACCTGAGCATCCCTTGCCTGGGAGGTGGGTCTTGTGTTCCGCCCTTCGTGGGGCCCCTTCCAAGTGGGCCAAGAAAACTTCCCCTTTTGTCTTCTGTTAATCGTATCTTTCCTTGGTCATCATTTCTAAAAGAAAGCAGTGAACTTTGTAAAACAAGACTGTATCATCAGAAATGTGGAGCAGTTGCTGCTCAAAAGGATTTTTCTTTTCTGCTCAGTTAGAAATGAGTACACATGTGTGTGTCTATGTATGTATGCATGTGTGTGTATGCATGTGTGTGTATGTATGCGTGTATGTATGTGTTTGTATATGTGTATGCATGTGTTTTTGTGTGTATGCATGTACACATGCATGCATGTATAATCCTTTGAGCCCAATTGAAAAATGTCCTTCCCCACATCTGGAGAAAACCATTCAAGCTCAAAGAATGGCCAATTAGAGGCCACAAAGTCATATTTCTGTCCATCCTGGTTCAGTGTGAATGGGTGACTATCAGGAGGAGTAGTCATGCCAGAGACAGCATTTTGCAGAAACGGTGTCCGAGTTCTTCTATTTGAAATTGGTAACATTTAAATACCCAAAGCTTGGTTTCCCAGCAAAGAGTGTTGCGGCAGAGGTAGGAATACACGATGCACTGGGTGGTGACTGGGGGCCAGAGAGACAGGGCTGGTTCCCACAGAGCCAATGTGGAGGCCTCAGATTCATAAGGGTAAATTAAGCCTTGGGAATTGTTTGCTTTCCATTAAATTGTACAGTTAAACAGACAGGGAAGGCAGCAACGCTGCCCCCAGGATCCTCTGAGGGCTCCGAACACAAAGGAAACCAGTTTCCTTAAAATGTCTCCTCTTTTGTACCACCTACCTAAGAAACGCGCCCCCAAATTACATATTGAAGATGTAAATTTACAAAAACATTAAAGATCATAATTCCATTGCTATACCATATGTTATTAATGTCTGTCAACAGTGTTTAGCCAGAGACTGCTGACAGTTCCGTGTTTGCTATATAAATATATCATAAATAAATCAGTAATGAACCTCTTGGTAAGCCTTCTTCACTGATTGGAAATACAGATGGAGTAAACAAAGCCGAGCTAAAAGTATATACAACTGTTTAATGTCAAAGACAAAGTCACACTGCTATTTGACAAAACAGAAACGAAAAGTGGTTGGGGCTGAAGGTAGGGAGGACTGTGGAGACAGAGAGGAGAGGCAAGAGGAAAACCACGTGTCTGTGTTGGACACACACACTCATAGCTCTCTGTGTACAAAGGAAACTCCAGGGAAAGAGGACCAGGGACCTGGGGTACCAAGGGTCAGTTGCTGGTTTCTGGACAGAGGGTTGGGGTGGTCAAGTTGGATACTTTACTAAAACTGACCATGGCTGCAAGACTGGCTAGTAATCCCACAGTCTAATTTGTGTGTGCAAAACTGGTGTGCAAAAAACATATCTCATGCCATTTGGACCTTGAGTGTGTTAGAATGACCTCAATTTAGTCAGAAAATTCTGAACCCAACCTTGTGAGATCAGATCTCTGTGTCTGTGTCTCTGTCTGTCTGTCTCTCTCTCCCTCTCTCTCGTGTGTGTGTGTGTTGCTCATGCATGTTTAAATGGTGAGTAAATCCCCCTGAGTGCTTCTAAGCAGACACCACGAAGAAAAGAATCACATCAGTGTGCTCTGCTCAGACACAGAGCTGGACTCTATCGATGGAGTGGTGTTTTCTGTCTCTTTCCAGGCTCTTGCCTATAACCCAGGGTTCCTTCAGGTAAGGGGGGAGGGAGGTCAGTCCAGCTGTAACTGGGCCTCGTGGCTTCACCATCCTAGGTGACAAGCACATGTTTCACTGGCTGGTGTCTTCTAAGTGTTTGAAAACACCAGTTAGTTGTGAATTCTCAACATGCTCCCAGGAGGTGGACTGGTTTTGATTGGGATCTGCAGACACGTCTGCTATTCCACACAGACACTACTGAGAAAAGAGAATTCTTCTCACTCCCTCAAAGGGAAGGGGGCTCTTAATGTTGTCCATGAATTCCCAGAGCTGAGCCCCTCTCATGCTAATTGTCAGTGCCTCGGACATTCCTTTAATGAACAGGGTAATAACGGAGTGTGCAAGCAAAGCAGAAGGTGGGTTACTGACAGGATTTGAGCAGCAGCAGCAGCTGACCTTCCAGCAGAGCCTTTCCTGAATGGCATTCCTCTTGAAGACGAGCTGGGCCTACCAGCAGTCCATTGGTGCCGCCCTTGGTACACACACACACACACAAGAATAGAATTCATGGCCGCAGACGGGGACATTAATCTGCAGGCTCCCTGCTCCGGAGTCACCCACAGTTAGGACGGCAGACACTTTGTATACTGCGTAAATCTGACTCAGAGCAGGGTGTGGGTGGGAGGGGAAAGGTGTTTCCTGTGAAATATTAGGACAGCGACGGTTTACCTGCCTGCCGAGGCTGTTAGTGGGGATTCATGGTGCTGGGTCATTTAAAGTTCGAGATCCATGTGCTCTTTCCAAGAAAGGGAAAATAAGACCGTTGGATTGCCTGGGAATCAAGAGTGGTAGGCAACGAAGGAGGCACCCTGGGCCGTGTCGTGGTACGCGGAGGCGCCTTTGCTTCATCTTGGGGACTATGTAAACCCACGCTTGGGGAAGAGAAGACAGTAGGACTACTTCACACTCTGTTTGAAAACACCAGAGCCCTGCACTGCCCGTGCCTCTCACACCATCTGAGGAAGGGTTCAAGTTAAGAGCAGCAGTGCAGACACGTCTGGACGGTGACAGGCTTTCATAGTTTACGGACTTTATTTTCCTATCCAGCTTTTGCTCAGCTTACCTGGGCAACACAGAGCCACCTAATTCAGAAAGGAAATCTTTGCCCACTGAGTGAGGACTCCCATGTCTAGACACGAAGCCTCCCATGGCCATTAAGGACCCTTTGTTACACAGCACAGGCTCCCATTAGGAGGGAGCCCCCTCCCCCCTTTGATAGTCTTTCCTTGAATTTTGTTTCTGCCAGCCACATCCTATGTCCAAGGCTTGGGCTGAATTCCATCATTACCATAAGCGGGGAGGGGGAGGGGTGAGGCTCGGTTCCCTGCTACACTGTCTGTGTGTTCTGTTCTCCACCTCATCGCTTGCCACCCACCCCGCCTTTCAGAGTGTCCAAAGGGTCAGAGGACTAGAGAAGGGCTGAGAAGGGTCCGGGTGGGGGTGAGGACTATTCATTTGCAAAGCCTGGTGGAAGCAGCTGCTAAAGAGTCTGCACCAACTCTACAGTCTTCTTTGCAAGGTCACAGTTGGGACTGGCCCGTGATTGATTCCTAAACTGGGCATTTCACGTATTCACAGCAGACATTTCCAAACAGAACAGGGCTGATTTGGGAGACTGTGCCTTTCTCAAGTCACACAGTGGGTGAGTTTCTGTGTTCAACGGCCAGGAGAGGTTGGGCCCAGGCCTCACCCAGGTCAAGCAATTAATGCCCCAAGCTCCAGAAGCCCCAGCAATTCCCCTAACCCCCTCAACAGCCGCCTTAGAAAGTTTTCTTCTCAGAGCGAGCCTGAAGCACACCCTGGAAGGGTTAAGGGGAATGAATGACAACCCTTCGGCATGATTTACAGCGTGCAGCCCTGTAGTGAAACCAGGACTTGATGGATGACTCTGAAAGTCGGAGACTAACCATAAATCATGTCTTTGAATCACTGACAAAGATAAAGGAGAAAAAGAAAAGGCAGTGGCATTGACATTCACTCTCCCAATAATGTACATTGACTAGTTACAATGTGGCGCCTTAATTAAAAAAAGCCAACTCCAAGTGTTCACCTCGGCAGGGCCATCCTACCTCTTTGGAGCCTGCTCTTTGAGGTGACAAATTGGAGGTGCAGCCCCTTGAGAAGGTCCCCACCATGGACAGGTGACATCCAGTGTGAATGCCACAACCTCCCAAGCAAGCAAGGCAAATATACCATACCAACAAGACAAAAGAAAATAGGTTAGGAGTGGCGGTAGAGACCCCAGCCCTCATGCTTGCTGTGGGAAAGAGCACCATTGCCTCTGGTGTCAGAGAAGAGTCAGAGAGGTCTGAGGAGGCTGGAGAGGAGGTGCCTCCCAGCCTGGCAGCTTTGTCTCTTCCTCAGGATGCTGCTGTGGGACAATGGTTTTGTACTTTGTAAATATTTGTCACTTGTATTTTAATAAAATGCTGGTTGGCCAGTAGCCAGGCAGGAAGTAGAGGCGGGGTGATGAGAACAGGAGAGTTCTGGGAAGAGGAAAGAGTCAGTCTGCAGTCGTCACCCAGACACAGAGGAAGCAAGATGAGAATGCCTCACTGATGAAGGTACCAAGCCACACGACTAACACAGACAAGAATTATGGGCTAATTTAAGATGTAAGAATTAGTTAAGAAGAAAACCTGAGCTACTAGGCCAACCAGTTTATAATTAATGTAGACATCTGTGTGTTTCTTTGGGATTGAATGGATGTGGGACTGGGTGGGACAGACACCTCAGTCAACAGGATGCAAAGGGACACCCATCCTTCCCCTGGTTGAGGATGGAAGGCAGAGTTTTTCTAACTGTCAGCTTGAGATGGAACTCCTCTTAGCTCAGGTGGAGCATCACATGGTGGTCTCCATCTCAAATGTGCTGATCACCTGCCAAGCTCTAGAACATGTGTGAACACTGGCAAAGAAAGCTGCGTGCTCATCTTAATTTATTATATTGAAAGAAACATTTAACAGCATTGCATTAGGTATGTTGTTGGTTAGAGTTTGGAAACTAGGAAACAGGAGAGGTAGATCTGGCCCCTGTCCTAGAATTAAATAGCAAAGTCCCGGGGAGACAAACAACACGCAACAAAGAACAACTAGGAGGGATATTATGGAAGAGGCAAGAAAAGAGCAGGAGATGGTGACCCAGGACCCCAAGGTCACATGCGCCACTCTTAATGGCACTGTGGATACAGATGAGGTTGGCGTGGCAGCCAGTGCAGAAGGGGCAAGATGGACACAAAGGTAGGAAGGAGGGAAGGGGAACTCTGCTCAGTTTTCTCTAAATACTGTAAATACTGAGAGAGAGAGAGAGAGAGAGAGAGAGAGAGAGAGAGAGATTTATTAGCTTCTGGGCACTGAAGAACCCAGGCCTGTATATGCCAGCACCACTAAGCTAATTCCTAATCTGTTGTTGTTATTTGCGAGGTAATTTGGGTTGGCCTTGTACTCACTGTTTGGCCCAGGCCAGCCTTAAACCTTCAATCCTCCTGCCTCTATCCTGAGTGCTGGGGTGACATCACTCACCCAGCTCAGATGTCTCCGAAGATGACAGTTGTTCAGCCTTCTGGCTGACACTGTGTGCCAGTATGTCATCCCCACATGCTGGAAGGCCTCTGTGGAAAAGCAGAGAGCAGTTCTTCAAGTCCTCACTACCATGTCTACCTGCTGGCTCAGCATCTGCCAGTAGACAAAAGTTCTAGAAGATTCCTACTTTGACACCTTTCACATGTAAAGCATAGGCACTAGCCAGGCAGTGGTGGCACACGCCTTTAATCCAGCGCTCGGGAGACAGAGGCAGGCAGATCTCCATAAAATTGAGGCCAGCCTGGTCTATAAGAGAAAAACCAAAAAGAGATATCCCAATCCAAGGGACCTTGTCTCCTACGAAAACTTATTTTCTCAGTAAGACCCAGAAAAGAGGATGGAAAGGGCAGGGAAGTGGTCTATGACTGTCAGGGTATGGAACTGAGGTTATAGACAGCCTTTCTCCAGCTCCTTGGACGATGGCAAGGGAGCACTTAGGGATAGGCTATTTGGTACACATTCTCTCCTCCTCTGTTGACACACCCATTCATGACACTGGTCTGTCCTGGACTTAACATTCTGTTCCACCTCTTTCTTGGACAGCCATTTACGGCCACATATTCTTAGGCACCATTTTGCTTTTGTCTTTAAGCTCATTCTGAAGTTGGAAAGATCTCTTTATTTCCCAGTTCCAAATTCGCTCTTACCCCGTCTTTCCTTTCTCGCTGCTCTCTCTTTGCCAAACTTTCACCTGGAGCCTGGCCCAAGCCAGAAGTGGTCAGCACGCTGTTCAGAGGGGTTTCTGCCTTCTGGAAGTCCCTTTGTTTGACAGATGCAAACAATATTTTCTAACCAGGAAACGACTAGAACCCCCAGCTTCTGAGCTGCTCTCAAATGCATCTCTGATCCTTTCGTGTCGCTGATGTTGCTGGAGAAGGAGCCTCCTCCCACCCGCTAGCCACATGACTTCCTCCCAGTCAATTAACGAATCACTGTAGACCTCCATATGGCTGTTCATAAAACTTAACCAATAATAAGATCTGCTTTCAGGGCTGTTGTGGTTGTAAAGCGTGTTAATCACTGGCCATCGTAAAAAGACTACTATAGAAATGAAACCTTTTATTTTGAAAATACCCCTCAAACAAAACACTTTCCAGTTCTTTCCATCCCGAGTGGATCGTGATACAATCAAAGCAATGTGGAAACCAAAAAAATAAGGTCCTTCTCTCAAAGAGAAAAAAGAAAAGATGAAGGTCGAGGGGGCAGAGGAAAGCAAGACTCTCTGTAATGTGGCATCATGCCAGACTTTTTCTCTGCACTTCCTGCTCTGTGCCTGATGTGGCCCAGTGCTCAACCAACAAGAGGGAGCACATGGAGGACAAGAGGGAAGGAAGATTCTAAAGGACACCAAGTCCCGCCCTAAACGCCATTCCATTGCCAGGTATTCATAAGGAAGAGGTAGACACATTGATTAATTGAAGTCAGCTGTGAAAATTCCACATCCTGTGTTCACTGTATGCTATAGAGTTGTGGGTATCTGCATAATGTTATCCATATAGAACATTATGGAACCAAAGCTTATATATGATTTATAACTACATATATGTACATGTGCAATAACACATAAACTAGAGTAGCAGACAGAAGCTGTAAAGTATGAAGCCAACATTTTGTCAGGCAACACTCAAGATGTGCTTAATTTGTGACCCTGCACCACCAGGAAGGTTGGGCATTTCCCTTGGCATTGGTTAACAGACACGAATAGTGATGTCTGGTCACTCATGATTCCTTCCTTTACCTTGAAGGTCAAATTATGTCAGTTCTATACTCGAAACCATCCTTTGGCTGTCCTTAGAGGCTCAGCAGGAATTCTGCCCTAAGCAGGGTGATGACCACAATTCATTTTAAAGATGCAGGCTAAAACTGAGGGAGAGTCTGGCCTCCTCTCTGTAAGGAATGTGGGCTTGGAAATGGCATTCAGCTGCCTTGAAGCTTTCGTGTTGGTTTTGAAGTTCACATGCATTAGAACTGCATCATCTATCAATCTTACAGTTAGATGTCAGTTATGAGAATCTACTGAGTATTGTTTTCATCTTGCCGTACAACAAGCCGCGGAGCCTCATGAATACTGAATGGCTCTGGAAACTCAGCACATCTTTTATTTTTAAAGGTCTCGACAGTTTGGAATGTCAGGATTTTCTGTGTTGGAAATCACACCTCAGCACACTGAGTGCTGAGGGCTTTCTTCTCCAGTTCCCAGCCTGCCCAGGAGCAAGAAGCATGCCACCTTCCACCATTAGTGTGACTTAAGTGGCCCTGCTGCCTCGCCGCCTCTTCCTTCTTTCGGACCCGGTTGGTGTGAGTCATTAATGGGACGGACTGCAGGGCTCAGGTTGGCATTACTGTGCAGATGCCACCTAGCAAGAAAACAAGCCGGGTAGACACCCAGGTTGCCATTTTACCAGCTCCCCTGCCAACCTGCTCTTATCTTTACATCGATTTGATAGCAAGAGAGAGAGGGGGGGAGAAACATTTAAAAACCACCATACGTTCTTTTTGTGTTTTCTCTTTGAAGTTCTCATCCACAATTTATCACTATAGCCCAAGCGGTTACTGAATGCTGCACTCAGGCACAGAGAGCTCAACAAGAGAGACAGCATCCCTGCTCACAAGGAATTTGCCTTGTCAGCATAGGAAGTGAAGATGATGACGGTGATGACAATGGCTGATCTGAGAGGTGCTGACCAGGAGCTGGGACTTGTACCCACCATGTGACTCTTTTTTCTAAGCGATTTACCAGTAACCACATATTCAACTCTTCTCATGACCTATGAGATAATATGATTATTAAAGCTTTTACAGAGTATTCTTTCTAGGTGGAGAAGGAAAGAACAAAACAAAACTCTAGGGGTCTGCTGACATCTTGTCTACATTCTCCTGTGGCTGCCATCAGCAGGGCCAGAGCAGTGCCTCTCCTGTCAGTGTAGAGATGTGTTCTGTAGTTTCTCAGAGATCACACCCTATGGTCTAACTGCATACTGTCTGCCAGATGCAGGCATTTGGGTTGACTCTGCTAATGTGAAAGCACTCCTAAAGATGAACAGTTTTGATTGGAGACTCTCATATGAACTTCCTTCTCCCCCTCCCTCCCTCTTGTCCTCCCCCCTCCTGCCTTTGTCTCTCTGTCTCTCTTTGTCCTTCTCTCTTTCTGTCTCCCCTCATTTCTTCCCCTCCTCCAAGCATCTCCTGGAGCCTAGGCTGGGTGAAAATGTATTATGTACTTGAGGATGTCCTTGAACTTCTGATCCTCCTGCCTTCCCCTTTGGAGTGCTGAGACTACAGGCGTGCACCCCCACATCTGACATGCGCAGAGCTGGGGAGGAGCCTGAGAGCTTTGAGCCTTCTAGGCTAGGCAAGCACTCCACCAACTGAGCCACGATCCTGGCTCCTGCATGTTTTTCTGTAGCTTTTCTAAGTCTCTGATTTTAGAATATAGGGAAGGAGAATCTCTCTTTATATTTATATATTGTCATCATTCCAAAAATGTGTAAAGGATGGCTTATAGAATGTCCTATAACCTGTTCAGACAGGCATTAGCAGAACCTGGCCCTTGAAAGGTATGGAAAACAGAATCATTCACATCCCCAGTGGGACTATAGTGAAGGTCAAGTTCGCCAATGTATGGAAATGCCTTGTACACATCAGGCATCAATTCAAAGCATTAATACACGAGGCCAGAGAGATGTTTCAGTGGTTTAGAATAACTCTGGTTCTTGCAGAAGACCTGGGTTCAGTCCCTAGCATTTAGATCAGGAGGCTCACAACTACCTGTAAGTATATGTCCATGGACTCTGATACCTTTTCTGGCTTCATTGGGCACTACACTCATGGGCATAGACACACACACTCATAGACACATAGCATAGACAAAAATAAAATATGTATCTTTAGAGAAATATATAAATACATTTGTAGAACCTTACAAGTTGGTGTAGGTGGTAATTTCATAAAGATTATGCCTTCATATTCTTATAAATATATTTATAAGGTTTTGCATCTTTATTAGTATATATTATATGTACAGGTGTTCAATTAAATAGAGATATCCATAATTATATCCATGTCTGGACCTGTTCTTCCATTGACAAGTGAGAAACAGATCCTAAGAGTTACTCCTGGCTGTTATCCTGTCTCAGAATGCCTGCATTTCTCACGATTCCTCTCTATTGTCCATGAGGCCCAGTTCCTTACTCTAAGCTGGTGGAGTTGAGAAGACTGGAAGTCACACTAGGAAATATTCCTGACCTGGGGACATCCAAACCAACAGCCGACTCTTGGGATCAAGTCACTCTTTGGCCCATCAAGTACAGATTTTTTTTTTATAAAGGCTCTTTTGCTTTTTTTAAAAAAATATTTATTTATTATGTATACAATATTCTGTCTGTGTGTA
>LOEQ01000097.1:340676-355639 GCA_001685075.1 Bramus lutescens | reverse complement strand
ACACACACACCCGAGGTACCCTTCCACCACTAACAACCATAATAAAACATTAAGCAGACTGGGGTGCAGCTTGGTGGTGAATGTTTGCCTAGCATGTGCAAGGACCTGGATTCCATCTACAACACCAAAACAAATAAACAATTAGAAATCCACACTAAAAGCAAAACTTGGAGTTTTGAGGCTTCAGATTACTGGGGCAAGTGCCTAAAAGAAATTATCATTTCATTGATTCCATGTGGCAAGGATTCCGATAGACAAAGACAAACAGGTGTGTCTTCAGACTGCCAGGAATGTGAGATGGCTCAGTAGGTAAAGAGCATCCAGAAGCCTGCCTGATACCTGAGTTCAATCCCCCTGAACCCCGGAGGTAGAGAGAACTGATGGGTCAATTTATCCTCTGACCTTCTGTCATAATATCATAGGAGCCCCCCACATCCCCCCACATACACACACCACAGACATACACACACACCACAGACATACACACACACCACATACATACACACGCACACCACACTCACACACACACCACACACACATCACACACTCACACTACACAAACATACGGTCACACCACACTCACACACACCACACATACACATACACACACTATACACTAAAAATAAACTACAAATTCATAGCAAATTCTGTATCTGTTGTTTGACGGCTCGATCCTATCATTGTTTGCAGGAGTCAACAAACACTTCAAAGAAACATTAGCTGTTATATTGTCCTATCTTATTATAAAGTAGAGCTGAAGACCCATGGGGGCTACCTCCTGAGTGAGACTAAGGATTCTTACAAAACCTCATAATGTGTGACTGAATGTTCTTCCCTCTGGAGCCCCTGGATTCGATTGTATCGAGGTGAGAAGGCAATTCATGTGGACACTCAATAACATCGTAGGAGCCCACCTCACTTTTTACCACGTTTCCCTACAATTGTTTTTTTATAAACCCAAGGTCTGTCTTCTGTTGGATGAAGCCTCACGACTAGTGATGCTGACAGGAAGAGAGTCAGGCTGGGGAGATGGCTCAGTGGGTTAAGCACTTGCCTCGCAAGCATGAGGACCCGAGTTCAGTCCTCAGCACCCATGTGAGAAGCCAGGTATGGTGGTGCACACCTGCAATCCCAGCCCTGGAGAGAGAGGCAGGGACAGGAGGGTCCCAGGAACTTCTGGCCAGCTAGTCTATTCAAATCAGCAAGCTCCAGGTTCAATGAGAGATCTGATCTCAAAAAATAAAGTAGAGAGGGATTGAGGGAGATACCCGAGTTGAACCTCTGGTTTCAACACATGCATACACACACACACACACACACACACACACACACACATGGCCAACAAGCCAGTTAGGAGCTAAAAGGACCAGAATGAACTGGTTGGTGCCACAAGCTCTGTGTGCTTCTCTCCTGTGAAGTGAGAGGCAGAGAATTCACAGCTAATTCAGGCTTTATCCAGGCATCAATGCCTTTTCATTGAAAAACACTTGGAGAGTACACTGCCCAGGAAGTGTGAGCATTCTGGAAGGGTCTGAGTGTCAGGGCAGATGTTGGTGGGGCATTGCTGTCTGCTTCATCGGGGATGTGACCGGACCCTTCCAGTAGCAAAACAGCAGGGCAGCGCAGAAATGGAAGGCAGCAGAAGTTAATTTACGGGAATTAGTCAGGTCATATATCCAGGAGGACATATCCAACAGAGCTTTAAGAAAAGAACAGTAATGTGTGAGGGACCTGACTTTAACCAGGGAGTGAGACAATGACAGCTGGCGGGAGTCCCACGAAGATGGAAGCAAAAGCCAGAATTTCTCAAGTGATGCACCAGGCACTGTGCAGAGACACAAAACAATGGACTAAGTGCTAAATTCCCATTTTACAGATGAGCAAGTAGAGACTCAGAGAGGGAAAGGGAATGCCAGGGCAAGATCAACAAGTAGTTGCAACAGGGCCACTTTCACACTGGGCACACAGGGTCAGTATCTGGTGAACACAGGTCTTATGGGCACCAACCTTCATCTTCATTTCCTTTAAAATCCAAAGGGAGAAAGATGAAGTAGGCAGGTGGAGCTGTTTGCATATAAAACATCAATTTGCTTGTCCTTACACCTGTATTGTAGTAAAACATAGTTTCCAGTTATTTACTTATTTAGAGACATGATCTCATGTCGCCCAGGCTGGCTTCAAAGTTGCTCTGTAGCCAAGGATGGCTTTGAGCTTCTGATCCTCCTGCCTCAGTTTCCTGGGTGCTATGAAGACAGGCAGGCAGCACCGCACCTAGTCTATGCTGTGTTGAGGTTTGAGCTGAAGTCTTCACGTCTCCTAGGCTAAACAGCCTGACATCTGAGCCACATCCTCGTGCCATTCTTATTATGGTTGCTGTTGTTGCTCTTATTACATCCCCAGTCCTATCGTCATCACCACCGCAACCACCACCACCATCCTCATCATCACCATTATTATTTTAACTAAAAGAAATGGACTCATAAGCCAATGGGCTCACAGAAGACAAAATGCTGCCGTAATTTGAATTGAAGCCTTGCTTCTCCAAGTGTGGTCTGAGGACCAGAGTAATCACCCTGCTGGGAGCTCCTGGGAGCTGTAGAATCTCAGGAGTCAGTGTCTCCCCCTCCCCTGCATCTTAATGAAAATCTTGCATACTAACATTTGAGATGCCCTTGACTGAACCCTGGGCCACCAGGTGACGCTAACTTTCGCCCCTCACTTAAGCCACAGTGATCTTAGGCTACGCTGAAACCCAGAGCCACGTGGGCTAAGAAAAACAACACTCTCCTCTACACCTGACTCTACTTGGCGAGCCCATTTCCTCCTGGGAGGCTTGCAGGCTCCAGGAGAAGATGTGAAGAAATGAACTCCTAAATAAAACACAGTCTTGCGATAGCAATGCTAAGTTGTGAATATTCTATTACCCTTGACTTATGCTTGCGAAACATTTAGTGAGTTTGCACGGGTCACGGCCACCTACTATAGTAATCAGAGCTGAACGGAAGGCTCTGGGCTTGGAAGGAATAGCTCTGCCAAGTCCTGCGTGGGTTTTTCACTATTATAATGATGTTCCCTAGCAACCCCCAATTAAGAAGTCTCCAGAAAGCCTTCCTACCAGACCCTGTGCTGGGGACTGGGGAATTGAGCCCACAGTCACCTCCTCCTCCTCCCTAGGGGGATCTAGGGCTGTCCCTTTGACACCTGCTGCTTAGAGGCATCCAGTGGCTTTTAAGGGTGAAGACAGGGAGCTACTTCAGTCTAGGAGGGGTTCATTGAAGCCTTTTGGGGAACAACTACTGATGGGAGGGGGGAAGGTGAGTGAAGGAAAGAGAGAGAAAGAATTGAAGGAAAGTGAAACCATAGACTCAGATAGAAAAAGCCCAAAGATGCCACCCGAGTAACAAATAATAACTACTAGGCACATGACACACCTGCTACCAAACACCAGGGAATGAAGGATTGGTGGGATGCTGTGTCTCTGTCTAGCAAATGCCGACTCTCTAGAGCCAAGGCTGTGCAAATGCAAGTGTGTGTGTGTGTGTGTGTGTGTGTGATGTGTGTAGTGCTCACACATGTGCCTTTCACAGTGATGGCAAGTATATGAAGTTCTTTATTAATTTTCTATCTGTCTGTCTGTCTGTCTGTCTATCTATGTATCTATCTATGTATCTATCTATCTATGTATCTATGTATCTATCTTCCTATCTATCATCTATCTACCTGCTTACCTTCCTCCTTACCTATCTATTGTTTGTCTGTCCATCTATCTATCTGTCTATCTGGGTTTTTTTTGAGACAGGGTTTCTCTTTGTAGCCTTGACTGTCCTGGACTCACTCTGTAGACCAGGCTAGCCTTCTAGCCTTGAACTCAGAGAGATCTGCCTGCCTCTGCCTCCCTAGTGCTGGGATTAAAAGCATGTGTCACCACTGCCCAACTGATTTTGATTTTTTTTTTTACTGAGTTTCTTTTGCTGGAAAATTATCCCTGTGAGAACAGTTTGTAATCCAGACAGACAGCTCATAATCCATGCTCCATACTACCCTCCAGGTGAGTCCACCAGGGAAAGGTAAGTGTCAGCACCTGGCCCTCTCACCTGGGTCTCAAGTTAGGCTACACGGACCTGCACAAGGTGTCAAGGTACACGGAAGGGTGTACTCATTTCCAAACTAAGTCCCAAGTCACTGCTGTGTGATAGCGCCACACGGCACCTGCTGCCCCAGCTGTCTGTGGAACAGATGAGGGGGCTGCCCTGCACTTCTGTGGTGGTTTGAATGAAAAATGCCCCCCCATATGCTTGAGCACTTGGTCCTCAGTTGGCCTAGCTGTCTGGGAAGGTTCTGGAACCCTTAGGAGGTGCAGCCTTACTGGAGGAGAAGTGCTGATGCTGGCTATGAGGTTTTGAAACCTGGACCCACTTCCTGTTCACCCTCTCCTTCTCTTTCTCTCTTTGCTTCCTGTGTGCCAATGAAATGTGAGCTTGCAGCTTCCTGCTTCTGCTGCTACACCCTCCCGGCCAAGATGGACTCAATCCTTCTGGAATGGTTACCAAATGCACTCTTCTATCTTGTTTTACTCTGGGCATGGCATTTTATCATAGTAATAGTGAGCAGTGAATACAGGACCCAATTTGACCTTAAGAGACAATAAACCCAAGGGTACATCACCTGGCACAGTTTCATCATTATTCACCTGTGATTGATGCCTTGAAAAGGACCCACCATAGAGTGTGCCCACATTAATTCCAAAGAAGGGAGCTGGGGAACCCAGACTTAAGGACAGTCGGTAGCAGTGGCAGAGCTCAAAAAGTGATGCTGGGTTTTAACATCTCCTTTGCACTGGACCATATTAGTATACCTTTATGTCTGGTCTGTCCAACTATGTGTTATTATTTAAAGTCTCTCCCCTCCCCCCCCACATTCTAGACATCTTTATTGCCTCACTGAATTGAGCAATCCTTTATCAATGGATGCCTGCGAGGCTTGGCTGATTTTGCTAAAGCCGTTCACTTCTACTTCCATGGAGATTGTGATGGCGAAGGTAGCGACCACAGTGGATGAGTATTGTGGCCTCAGTCCGTGCTTCCTTGTTCTGAGGGAGTGCCAGGCATTGCCTGAGACAGGTTTTGTGATTATGTACAGTTCACAAGAGGAAACTGAGTCTCCCTTCCCTTGTCCTCAGCCATCCACAGAGAAGCCTATGTTGAGCGGGCACTAGGTAAAAATTGTGAGCTGATTATGATTTTGCCCAGACACCTTTTAAATATTGCAGATCTAACCAAACTATATCCAGACTCCAGACACAGAAGGCCTTGTTAAGATTAACGAGCTAACGAAAGGATGTGGCCAATTGGATAGGAAACTAACATTGGAAAAAATACCCCCCTAAGTTTTTATTAATTAATTACATGTAACATGGATTTGGAGTTGAAGTGAAAAAAAGGAGGAAAAAAAATCCACTGAAATTCTGCCCTGATCCTTTTGGGACTTCTGCCTTCATTCACTAAAATTACCCCCCAAACTGTTGTGGTCCTGAGTTTAAAGTAGAGATGTCTTTCTTGATATTTCTTCCTGTCTGAAAGGACCCTCTATTCTAGGCTAGGTAAACTAGAGATAATGGCAGGCAAGACTGGAGAAACAGAGTTATGCATAAAACATTTCTTTTCTAGAAAGTTCCGATGATCTTCAAGGCTTCCGTCTGGGCGGTCCTTCTCTTGCTCTCCCGTATTTATTCATACAAGCCAAGACGACTTATTAATCTACCGATAAATTTCTTCCTTAGGCCTCAGTTTCCATCTGGAGGGAAAAAGCCTCCTTTCATATTAATGATCTGTGTCATCTGTAGTCCCCATACCTCTCGTCCTTTGTGGGGAAAACAATAACAGCGGAGGCACTAGGTACACACGTTGCCTCTCAGCTTCCAAGTCACTCCGAAAGCGTCTATCGGATGGTGCCACTGACGGGCCTAGGGACAACCTCCAGCATTATTTCTTTATTATATTTAGGACCTATAGCTCACGCACATAGTGCAAAATCAATTAATTTAAAGTAATAATTTGTACAAACACCCTCACAAAAATTTTAAAGGGTATTAAACACCCTGTTTTATAAACATAACACTTAATTTAGGAAAAAAAACACTTAGAAGGTAATGCATTTAGGATAAATGAACAACACATGAAAATAATAAATGAAATTTTCCCAGTTTAGAAAATGAATGTAATTAATTAACATTTAAATTACATTTTTAATTGCAATCATGCCTTCCCAGGGGACTCATAAGGGACCATAATTGCAATTAAAAGCATGTGGATTAGATAATAAAACAATACACGGTGTCTGGAATGTGCGATTTAAAATGGAAAACAGACATTGTTATCGGCACATCTAACTTAATTGTAGCCATAAAGCAAATGTGCTGTACAAAATAAAATTCACATACGGGAACATTTAATTCTGGAGTCTCTTAAAGGGGACACGCTTGAGAGCACATTTTATGACAGGTTCTGGTGGAAACAGCCCTTTAAGGCTTTCAGATCCAGGCCTGGTGACTTAATGTTTTTGCATTAATAAAAGCAAGGCTGAGTGTTCCTATTAAAACACACAGATACATTTAAGTAAGAGATGAAATCCGATGTCTAAATTTGAGAATCGATACATAATTCTATTAGCTGGATGGACTGTAAGGCTGTGTAATTTTGAGACCGTGCCTTTTTCTTTCTTTTTTTCTTTTTACATTTTTTTCCTTTTCTCGTTTTAGACTCTTCTCCTCTTGAGAGACCATCATCATGAAAGGTGGGAGGATTTGAGCCTAGAGAAAGGAAAACTAGAGACGTGTGTGTTTCACTTGAGAACTGGGCTAAACCTCCACCCTGATATTCTGACAGCCAGTGTCCCCCCCCTTGGGAAGGTGAAGTTTATAGTCACCCAGAGCCTTCTTGTTTCAGGGTCCTTATTGTTAGAGCAGAAACTTTTATTTTCACTCTGTTTTGTTCAGTGTTCTCATCGGGGTCACACTGGTCAAGTGAGACATTTTCTGATGGTCACAACCTGGAGCATGGGTACTCCTGGCATCCAAAGGATGAAGGCCAGGGGCATCACTCAGCATCCTCCAGCACACAGGACACTCTTTCTTGCCATTTCAGAGGTGTACGTGGCTCAGAACTCATAGGATCGAGAAACCCAGATTCAAATAAAGAGGGATGGGGGCAGGGTGGGGGGCTGGAGAGATGCTGGGAGGTCTCAACATCTGTCCTGAGCCTGCACGGAAGCCAAAGCAGTCTGCATCCTAAGAGGAGAAGATGGAAACTCTTCTGGAATAGCATTATAGTTGGCACAGGCTACAGCTTTTAGCCTTCTGCTTTGTCTATCTCATCGGCTTATTTATGAGAACAATGACTCTGTTTGCAGTACAAATGTTAGCATGGAATTGGAAGCAGAAGAAGTCCAGAAAGGCCAGGCAGCAGCAGGACAAAAGCCTAGATGCTCGGGCCTGATAGGGCTCTAATCAAGACTTGCTGCCGCTACCAGTGGGTACTGCAGCAGCAATTTCCCTCTGCTAATTCCAGGGGTCACTGTTGTGGCTGTCAGTCATTACAGCATTCTGGCCATCCATGGTGGAATAAAGATCAGGGAAAAACGGGCCCATGCATGCAAATATATGCTCTCACATGCTCATAAGGTACATAGGTGTGCTATGCAATAGATAAATAATAACAAGGTGCACTAATGCTTTTATAAGTGAGTGACACAATGCATTTATATATAGTACATAGTGCACACATCAGCACACATGTGGGGTGGGAGTGTGGGAGAGTTATTACGTAAGCAGTAAGTTGCCATGTAAACAAAACTATTCTCAAGATTCAAGTTTGGATGGTATTAAAGAAGTTTCCGTTAGAACAGAGAAGGAGAAATTGTAGGCAATCCCTTTGATAAGTTTCTAAACTTCCACACCTGCGCAGCTCACACTCTCCCACAAGCTCATCCTCAGTGGAGTTGGAACATCTGTAGCATAGCAGGGGTTGAGCCAGCCCTGGGGCTGGGGTTGAAAGGACGGGGAGAAGAATAACATGATAGGTGGAAGGTGGAGCACTCGCCTTGTTTGTAGCAGAATGGGCTGCCTCAGTGGGCATAGGCAGAGGCTTAATTAAAGTCAACAGACTTTCACTTGGTAAGGGATGATTGCGTTACTTCCGGGGTTGTTCAAGGAAGCAGGGTCGCCTGGAGATAGGATCCTGAGAAGCCAGGAGCGGGGACCATTTAAACTCACAGGGTTTTTCAGGTAAGAAGAGATGGAGTCTGATGAGCATGGCAGAGCTTTGTTTTATAAGAACCCCTAAGTGTGACCATCACTTCATCCCTCACCTGCTGCATGGTGGGAAATGAAGACTCAAGTCCAGCTGATAGTTTCAGGATGCATGTCCACCTACTTAATCCAGGGCAAGAGAAAAGTACAGAGTCCCCAAGTAGTAAGCACACTCCTCAAGTCAGAATGGAGGGGTGGAGGATGGGGAGCTTGGACATAATCATGCTAGGAATGGTTAGGGAAGATTGGGCCATGTGAAATATTGTTCCCTTGTAATCCAGATTGCTAGAAATAACAAACAAACAAGGATTTGACCACTGTTCAAGAAGCCGAAAGTCCCATATCTAGGATGATGGCACAGGGAGGCTCCAGCGTCTCATTCTGTTGCTACAGAATGACTGCATTTCCCAGTTTTTGACACATGAGATGTTGGCAGAGTAATGAACCTCAATTACAGGGTTCCTTTCTGTTGTCTTCTGTGCCTTTAGAAGTCTGGTGCCCCAGATGACATAGCCATTCTATAGTGAAGGTGACATCCGATTCACTTAGAGAAGATTTTATACGTGTGAGAAATCTGTGTGTTCTCTGCTGGACTCCTGAGATTCACGGGTCGTTTGTTAAAGCAGCTAGCATGAGTCATGCTGACTAATGGCAGGAGATGTAAAAGCAAAGGCATCTTTGTGTTCCTTGATAGGCACACGTCCATCATGCCTTTTGATGTTGGATTTTCAGTTTACTCTGCTACCCCTCCCTCCCTTTCACCCCCATATCCTTCCTCCTAAGGTCTTTTCTGGTCCAGATTGGCCTGGAACTCATGATCACGATCTCTCTACCTGAGCCTCCCAAGGACCAGGATGCAGGTGTGTCCCATCACACTTTGCACCAGACTTTTCCTCAGGCAAAGTCTTTGACTAGCCATGGACATTATGGTTAGGGTTAGGAATGGTATAGTTGTATGTATTAAAAGTTTTGGAGCTAAGTGGAGAATGCGTTCCTTTCTAATAAACCAGATACTTTGAATAAGAGCCTGGCAGGAGTAGGGCAGGTTTTGTGCTGCAGGAGGCGATTGTTGATACCTAGAGATATTGTTATCGGGTACAACTTGCGCCAGGGAGCTAAGGCAACAAAGGAGGAATACCCTGACATCCTAGAATGAACACGAGACTCCCGTCTCATCAGCAAAGGACAATTCAGTAAAAAGCAGTAAGTATCAGGGTTCCAGGTAAGAAGCCTCGGTCCAATTAAACGCCACGGAGGCTTCATCCTGGGGACAACGGCTCACTGACCTGGATGCAGTCACATACCTATATGCACAGAAGCACAGTGGCCAGACCGAGACTACCACCGAGTCGGTAACCACTGCCCTCTGTCAGGTTGTGGCAATCATCTTGTCGAAACATTCCAGGAACTTTGTGTCACCCAAGTGTAAGACACGCTTTAAGAGGCTGTCCCTGTCACTCACACAGTCTTCATTCTGAAGTCAGGGATGCTGCCTCTAGTTGGGGACAAGGCATATTTTTGTCTAGCATGACTATATATGGCTCTATTTATGCAGAGGTGTGGCTGGAGGGTGAGAGGAGGCCTTGGCAGAACACAGTAAAGCCTGCTAACCTAACCCTTCTCACTCAGGCTTGGTTCCCACCATGTGTGAGCTGCAGAGAGCAGCCCGAGATTGCAGTGTTGAGTGGATAGTGAAGTCAACTGCCGTGCAGTGGATACAGTATGCTGAGCACCAAGTTTCCTTTGTGAAACACACACACACACACACACACACACACACACATGCACGCACACATGCACACNAAACACACACACACACACACACACACACACACACATGCACGCACACATGCACACGTGAGCAGACTGCTCTTATTTTCCACCACAGCACAAAGTGTGATCCTAAAGCTTAGGAATCAATGAGGGAAAGAGAAAAAGAGGAGGTGGGAGAAAAGAGGAGAGGAGAAAGGAAAGGCATGGGAGGATGGATGGATGGATGTGTAGACAGAAGAATGGAGGGGTGAAGGAAAGGGAGGTAGAGGGGATGGAGAAAGAGGGCAATATCCAAAGAGTGACAGAGCATACACAGTCTTGGAGCCTGGGTTCCCCCATTTCCTACCTGTGAACATTTTAAACACAGCCAGTTTCCCAGCAATATGGCAAAATCGATGTCAGTATCCTTTGCTTGGTGTGGGGATGGAAAAGGAGGTGTGTATCAAGTGCCTTTTTCTCTGTCTTCTCATAGTAAAGGAGAATTAGTGCTTACTAACGTGTCATTAAAGGGGTCCTCTTAGAGCTGTCAGCGCTGGCCTCTATCGCCCTCTCCCATTCTGTACCCTCCAGGCTCCAGTCATTCTCTTTCTTCTGCAGAACAAACCTAGCTCCACACTCTCACCCCAGGCCCTTTGCACCTTCCGGTCTCTCTGCTTGGAATATTTTCCAGGTTTCTTTGCATGGCCAATAGCGTTTCAGCCTCCTCATTCACCCTCCCTGACCAGTGTCTTTGTAGGTCCCCACCCTTGTTCTTAGTCATCCACTGTTACACTGCGGGCCTTGTTTTCTTGGTGATCCCTGCATCTGAGATGACCTTAGCCACACTTCTTTGTCTGATCACCCTCTCTGTCGACTGTGAAGATTTGATACTCTTCAGTGACAGCAGGTGCATTCTTGCAGGGCTCTCAGATGACATTTGTTGAAATGAAACAAACTAAAAAAAAAATCTGCTAATCCGACAAGCAGAATATATTAAAACAGTCCCAGTGCTTCTTAAGAACGAAGGACAGGGGCTGTTTCAGGGGTCTAAGCATCCGGAAGTCCACAAAGGGCAAACACTTTTGCGCTCTGTCAATATTCTCCCCTTATGCCAGTTTCTGGAGTCCCCTGGAACACTAAACACAAGCCACTACCTGAAGATACAAAGCCCACGATGAGCCTTGACTTCCAGACAAATAGCAGGAAGGCTTCCTGGCTGTCATAACTGAGTTGAGAGGCCAGTATCCATCCAAGCACCTGCAAGCTGCATGTGCACCTTGCATGCCCTCCTCCAGAGACAGCCCAGGGTGGCTTGGAGGACCATCTCACAGTTTCAGGCTGACCCATCAGGCAGCTCCCCTCAGCCTCTGTCTCACTTGCCCATGAAATGGACCTGAGGTACAAACTATGTCTTAACGAGGCAGCTTCGCCTCATGCTGATCCCATTAGTTGCCCAATTGGGCAAGACAGGATTTTAATTGCGTGCTGGAAGCCTCGGGGTGGGCTGTTAGCCATGTGAGTGTACACTTCAGGAGCTGGTCAGCAGTGAAGGGAGAAAGCGACTTTTGGAGGGAACTTGGGTACCTGCTAGTCTCTCGCTTTCCCTCCCTCAGCACGGGGAGCTGCATGGTGGAGCAAAGTTTCAGCCACATTGGTGCAACAAAAACGTGAAAAATTCATGGTGTTCTTTCTTACAGCATTCTTGGGTGATGCAGACCGTGCATTAGGCCAGACTGTGGAGGAAGACAGCTGTGGCTCAAATACGAGATGTGCTATTGTCTAGCTAGGCCTCTGGTTCCTTATATGTTAGGAAAAATTAGTGACACATTCATTTGTAGGTTGTTGAGAATATTTAAAGTGAATGAGGTGTTAGAGAGACAGCCTTGCACCCATATTCTGACACTTAGGGACACTGGAAGTGTTAGCTACCATTGTTACTTCCATATATACATACATCTATCCATCATTTACCCACGCATCATCTGCCCATTATCTACCACCTGTCAATCCATCTATACATCATTTATCAAAACCATCCATAATCTGTCCATCAACCATCTAGCTATCATCCATTCATTTATCTATCAACCCATTATACATCACACATCTACCATCCATTTATCCATTATCCATCGATCCATCCATCCATCAATCTATTCATCCATCTGTCCTTCTATCATCTTTTAATCATTCTGTCACCCACCTGTTCTTCATCCATCATTCATTCATCTGTCAAATTATCCATCTCTCCATTATCCATTTATCCATTATCTATTTACCCATCTATCCATCTCCATCTGTCATCCATCCATCCATCCACCCATCCATCCAATCATCCATCCATCCATCCATCCATCCATCCATCCNACCCACCCACCCATCATCCATCCATCATCCAATCATCAGTTTGTCACCCATTTGTTCTCAATCCATCATCCATTCATCTGTCAATTACTCATCTATCCATCAATCCATCCATCATCCAAACACCTATCCATCATTCATTTATCCATCCATCATCTACTAATCCTTGTATTTATACATTCCACCCACATCAAACCATGATGGTCTGAGAGAGGGAGGGATGAGATAGAAGGGAAGCAGGGATGAATCAGCCAAGGACTCTTGCATCCTAAACATCAATGTTGTTTGTTAGCTTCCTTCAAGTTTGTCCATCCACGGCAGGCAGTATGAGGTCATTTTATGGAGGTGCAGAGAGCTAGCAGCCCCAGTGGAGGCAATGTTAAGGAGACTCAACTGCCCAGAGAATCTTCTTTGAAGGCAACAAGAACCTGGTGGTGTAAACCTGTAATCTTAGCTATTCTGGAGGCTGAGGTGAGAATATTGCAAACCCAAGGCTTCCCTAGCTGCAGAATTCAGGGCTAACCTAGACAAGTGAGATCCTCATCTCAAAATAAAAAGTACAAAGTAAAAAGTGCATCTTATATTTGATCCACGGCTTTCTGCCTCCACTCCATGACCCATACACTGATTGCATCACCTTGTAATGCTGCAGGACAGGACACCATGCAGTTTTCACACCTTGTCACACAATTGTAGCTCAGCACTACAGCACATGCCCGACATGTGAAAGCCTTGGTTGAGCTCAATTCTTAGCACTACCAAAACACCAACCAACCAACTGACTGACAGAGTCTCTGAATCCCCTTTCCCAAGAGAGCAACTAGCAGGAAGAGAGGGGCTTTCTGCAAAGGTGAAGACATCAGAGCTCCCAACATCATCTTCCTCTTCTTAAGAAGAGGCTCTGCTCCCTCCAGCCCTGAATGATGCAGGCTGGCGTAGTGGTTGCATATCTCATGTAGCCATTGAGTATAAAATAAAGCTCTCAGCTTCTCAGTTGTCTTGGCTTCCTTTCCATTGCCCGACTGCTTCAGGAGGCTGGTAGCTGCTGCAGCTGGCACTTGGGAGAGAACCTGCCCACCACAGGAAACCCTGATGGTCAACATGGCACAGGAATGCTGTTGTCCACCATGGATTTTGCTCCTGGAGCACATTCAATCTTCTCTAAGAAAGGACAATGCCTTCCTCTTACTGTGTGCAAACCAAGGAAACAGTCTGCCCTATCAAATTACCAACCATCAACAAAAGGCAAAGGCATCACAAAACGGATATTGCTATACATGTTTGGTTGTAGTTCAGTGATTCATCTACTATGCTTGGAGGAGTTGTGCAATAAAAATAAGAAAAGCAAGGATTATCCCCCTTTGATCCAGCAGTCCAGCCTGATGCTAACCCTGACACTCACACCTATGTGCATCATGTGACAACAATGACTTTAGAGAAAAGTTCTATAAAGGAAGATGGTCATTGCAGTGGTGTTTATAGTGGATAAAAATTCAACAAAAGGAATGTCCTAGAGTAGAAAGCAATTAACTACAAATAAATAAATAAAGGAAAAATATCAGGTCCCATTTATGCCATGCTGAGGAATCCAAACCAGGCTTTGCATTTTATCAACAGAGCCACATGCCCAAACTTTGCAATTCTTTTTCTATATCTCATTTTTACTATTTTCCCTCAATAATTAAAAAAATCAACACTGACAATGAAAACAGTAAATGTTATTAAACTGAAAAAAACCTTGTTCAAAATAAATATGTGGTGTATTCATTGCTAAGGAAGATAATTTTAAACCTACTTCCGACTTTGATTTTCTAACCAAATTTCTTCTCTTTCTTTTTTGTGTGGGAGCAATCAGGGGGCTCCCCATTGCTCATAGTTAAAACATGCTAGATAATGCCCCATGTCTTCCTGTGGAGGGGTGCATTCCTGAGGCAAAGCCACTCTCTGCCCACGCACCCCTGCAGAATCTTTATGGACTTCGACTTTTAAACTTTCCGAGGCCACAAAGCCTCGGATGATGACCATGCAGTGACTCCCAGGAAGTGTCGTTCATTCCCAGCACCGGATGTCACTGTTGTGGATAGAGATTGGATCCCACAGCTGGATCCCCTCACCAGCCTGACCACACCTCTGTACCATCCTAACAGCTGAAGCCCTGATACCAGGGAAGAAAGAAGAGAGCAGGGTACCAGTCTGTGGTTCAGTCCGCGAGGGTGACAGGTTGCTCTTGACCCTCTAGGCAGAGGATACTCCCAATAGTTAGAAGTGAGGTGACTGAGACCCAAACACTGCTTTAGTCAGCCCATCATCTGTCCTTATCTCCTCCAAATTTTCCTGCATGGCATATTAACAGCACCACAGAAATCTTACAGCTTGTTATTTTCAGCCTTCCATTAGAATCTTGAGGTCAGCCACTTTTATTTATAAAATTGATCAGAAAAGAACAATGTGGTTGACCGAACTTGAAGTTACAAAAATAAGCACAATAAATAATAGCAATAAAATTAATGTTTAGTGGATATAGGCTTGCGCTCTCTCTCTC
>LOEQ01000097.1:313180-323569 GCA_001685075.1 Bramus lutescens | reverse complement strand
GAGAGTGTCTGGGTGGCTGCGACAGTGGGAATTTGGGAAGTTCACACACCCCTGAGAGTTGGTTTTTTTGTTGAGGACAGAAGGCAATTTGGTGAAAACCACCCTGGCCTTCACCCTCATCTAGGAATATTCTAAAGTGTGTCTTCCACTGAATGACCATGAGCGGGCTGCCCAAAGTACTAACTCAAAGGGGAGCATCTCTGCCGTCGGTGCCTTTCCCTTCTCTCTTTTCTCCTCCCTCTACTGATGCTTTCTGGATCAAATATTTGAACCCCAGTAGGTTTTGCTTAGTTTTTAGATTTTTAATTTTTTTTTTATTTTGAATTGTGTGTATGTGCCTGTATCTGAGGGTGGGTATGTTCAAATGAGTGCAGATGTCCTCAGAGGCCAGAAGTGGGTGTCGGGTTCCCCAGACCTGGAGTTATAGACAGTTGTGAGTCATCTGAGGTAGGTGCTGGGAACTGAACTAGGGTCCTCTGGAGGCAGCTCCTATTCTGAACTGCTGGGTCATCTCTCCTGCCCCGGACTCCCAGTGAGTGACATTCTAGGGAAACAAAGTCAACACGCCTGTGCAGATAAACGAAGGTACCACACACCTGATCCCTTGTCCCAGAAAAGAGCCTTGCTCCGCCACGCTCACACTAACCCGTGAGGCTTGTGTGAGCACTGGGCCCTGGAACTGCTCCCTCCAAAGGGAATGAGGGTGGCCTGTTGTGGAATAATCTTTTTGTACACCGTGAAGATGTGTCACTGTTACTGGGTTAATAAAAAGCTGAACAGTCAATAGCTAGGCAGAATTTCCAGATGCAGAGGATGGACGCTGGGAAGAAGAAGGGCAGAGATGCGAGAAGTCGCCAGCAGGCGGGGAGGGAACAGAGATACAGGAGGAGAGGTAAAGCCACAAGTCACATGGCAGCATGAAGATGAGTAGAAACGGGTTAATTTAAGTTATGCAAGCTAGTTAGAAACAAGCCTAAGCTATCAACCGAACTTTCATAATTAATAATAAGTCTTCATGCCATTTTTGGTGAGCTGGAGGCCCAAAGAAAATTCCCTCTACAGCACCCTCTACAGGCTTCATCTCCTATGTACGGATCAGAGGCATCATGGGCAAAATTGCTCTCTGACTAGCTTCCTGGGAGGGGTGTGGCCACTCAGGATGGTGGACACTGGGACTCTCCACATTTACTCACACCATCTGTGGACAATTGTATCTTGACAACCTGCTGAGCTCGCAGTTACGGGAATGTGGCTTGCGAGTCAGACTGAGTGAGTTCAGATCTCCATGAGTATTATAGGCTGTCGGCCAGGTTCTTTGATGTCTCTGTGCCTCAGTTTCCTCACTGATATAAAAGGAAATACAAAATATCTAACAGATTGACGGGCACAGGACCCAGTACGTAGCAATCCTTGAGAAAGTATTAATTATTATTACAAACCAATTCCACAGCCAAATTATTACAATCGTTTCCATGAAGAATGTTTCCCACAGGGATCCAGTAAATATTCAAGGCCAAAATTTCCAGCTTTTAGTGATGAGGACACCTTAAAATTTCCAGAAATTTCCATGAAGGAAATTGCCTCAGATTCTAGTAAACACAGACATTCTGAAGCCAGTTAGTCGGCCTTCTGGGGAGGTCTGATGTATCATGTCCATTGTGCCTTCCTTACACGGGCCCCACTGTGACTCCTGCTTCAGTTGGGAGATGTTTCCAATTCCAACACCCATAAGCCGTCCCAGGCAAGAGTCTGGCCTTGCCAGCAAAGTCTACGCTTGCCGTTCTATCAGGACAGCCCAGCACTTGTCCCATGCTGCCAGTCTCTAGCCCCATCCCCCTTCTTCAGATGAGGAGACCCCATTTTTCCGGATACACCCTGCTTTGGCTTGTTCTTAAGCCTTGTTTAAAGTGGGCCCAGTCGTGTGACTTAGACACACCCAATCACAACAAAGTCTGCCTCTGACTGCCATAATTGGTGAAAGGATGGTCAGGTGACCTGATTGGGACCACTGAGAGAGCATTTGACTAACCTGACTCAGGTACAGTGTCTTTTACCGCACAACAAGCCCAGTTACCTCTACCTTAAGCAACCAGAAGGAGCAGGAGGATAATTTACCAAGTGGATAAGAGCTGTTCCATAATGTAGGCCCCGTACCCTTGCGCATGTCAATCATATGAACAGGGGCATGTCAATCATATGAACCAGCTGATCAGCTTTTCACTGTTTCTTTTATCTTAAGCCATTCACAAAGGACTTTTAAATAATTAGCAACAGGAAAAAGAAAATCCTGATCCAGATTACCAGGCATAAATCCTCAAGTATGAATTCGGGTGATGTCACAAGCCTTTCCAGCTGAACTCCGAACTCCCTCCCTGAACCAGCTGCCAATAGTTTGAGCCCACGTGCTGGTGGTCGGTGCTTCATGGCTGTGTTGGAAGTGCCACCTCCGCACAGGGTCCCCATCAACACTCCTTCCTGGTGTCTGAGACTTGCTCAGCCTTATCTCCTGTCAGCAGAAGCACTTCATCACGCTGACGCCCCGCTAGGAAGAATGAGTAAGTGTGAAGCGCTGGAGGTCACAGAGAAGTTAACCCGAGGGATCCTGGCATAGAAGTCGCGCTTCCCGGGCCCTGATAGGTCTGGAAAACGTTGCAAACATCTCTGCAGCGGGTGCCCCTTGCCAGCGCGCCCTGACAGTACTTCGAAACGGTTAAATATGCAACTGTCAACAAGGCCCTGTCTTAATAACCAAACTTGAGGCCTTTTATCCTGGAAGATTTATGAAGTAATTTTAAAGAGATCCAAGCAAACATCTGTCAATAAATTGAATGCCGGCTACAGGATTTACAAGCAAGACAAGAATTTCTCATTAAGTGCACATTAACACAATGGGGATCATAAATAGGAGGCCAAGATGCGGAGCCTCTCAAGCTGTCATTAAAACACTAGCTAAGAACCATTGAGGAGGGGATGGAGGGGCCCAGCCTGCCACCCTAGGCTCCAGGCTCCCCCCCATCCTACCCTGGAGAGAGAAGTGTATGTTACAGACCTTGGGAAGTTGGCTGCTGGCCCCCGGTGGCCCCTCGCAGTTCCCTGGCCCTGGGGACTTCAGCTGTCTTCTTTCTGGGTCCTGATGTAACCACGGGTTCACTTTGTCCTGGCCAACAGTAGAATGGTGCTCTTCATCCCTGATTTTCAATGGTTTGACTTCCATACACCCTCTGCCATGGAAATGTGTCGTGCTAAACAACCTTCCCCATTCATTCAATCATGTGTAGAAGGGAGAAGCTTGGGAGGGCTTTCAGAACCTGGTGGGTCTACATTGTATCATTTCCCACTTTCCTTGGGGTGAGTCTCCCAAGAATGCTTGACTTCTAAAGCCCACTCTCCCCCTAAAGCATCGCACAGCCAAGAGCCACCAAAAGCAGACAGGGTACCTGAGGGGTGACAAGACTAGACTAGACATGAACGAAGGCAGTGGTTGCTCCTCTGTATCAGGGACTATAGGAGGGTTAGGTGAGAAAAGATGAGAGACTGTCGCTGGGTGGAGCATCAGAAGCAGGGGATGGAGTAGGAATCCACCCATGCTGTGATGGAGTCAGAGTCCTAATGGCCACTGCTCTCTCAACACGCCATGTTATTAAACAATATTGTCCTATGTGTGGATACACCATACTCGCATAGCTAGCCCTCTGCATTCTGGGACTTAGCATCCTCAGGTTTAACTAACTGTAGATAGCGAATATCCCCATGAAAGATGGAAGATTGTGTGTGTTCCGAACACGTACAGGCGTTTCCCTTGTCGCCAACACTAAACTATTTATACAGAATTGAGGCTGTATTAAAGCATCCTAACTCACCTAGAGGTGGTTTAAAATGGGCAGGAGGAAGACGGAAAAGTTTCTATGGAAATGTTGGGCCACTTTCTGAGAGGAGCCTGAGGGTTTGGTATCTGGAAGAGGCCTCGCACTAGGTCCCTTAGCAAACCAAGGAAGCCTGCATTTGCTTATGTGTTACCCCTTCCTTGGTTTCTCTCTCTCCTTCCTTAAATGAATTCTTGATAGAGAAGAGCTGTGTCTGTCTTGTTCTGCACTGACAGCCGAGGCCTAGACAGAATCCGAATGGAGTAGGCACATGATAAATGCTGGCTGAATAAACGAATGAATGAACAAATGAGATACAAATAGTTAAACAACCAAAAAAGACCAAATAAAAAGTCCACTCACTCTTGAACCAAGTGAGGATGAGAGGGCTCCCACAGCTGGAACCCTGAAGCTATTCAGTTCCCAGAAGCCCAGGGAAAAGCTTCTGGCAGAACCCGGAGTCACAGTAAATAGTTTAAAGACTGGTTATGAAATTAGAAAAAAGGACCACAGAAAGAGACCAAGCTTGCACACAGTGTTTATCACCACTAGGAATGCCGACATCAAGGTGTGTGACTACAAAACGTAACTACTTTGGAGACTTGGCCATATAGAAGGCCACTTGCCACTCTTTACTTGACACTAAGAACTTTTCTGTCAGACACTCCCAGTTGAAAGCAAAATGTTGGTCAGAAGCATACAAGAAGATTGACTTGTGTTGAGTGAACAGCTGGAATTCAGGGAAGAAAGAAAGTACTCAATGGTCACAGCAGCCTGGACAGTGTAGACAGAATGGAAGAACATGCCTTAGGCATCCTCTGAGGAAGATCAGCCTCTCAGCCATCAGGGAGAATGGTGAACATACCACAGGAGGCCAAGCAGCTAAGTTCAGTGCTCTTTGCGTTGAGAGTATTTGAATGGGTTTTGGGACTTTTCGCCTCCCGTAATGTCTCACTTTGTCTTAGTCTGCAAGGGAAACTTGAGATCCTGCTGGCTGAATGAGTGCAAATAGTTAGATGGTATTTAGGCAGGAAGTGTCTGATGGAGCCTACCCCTGTGTTGGTGGGGCTTGCTGCTAGGAACCATGCAGCCTCAGAAGCTGAGAGTGAACTCTTGTCACAAGCTTTCGAGTGCTCTGAGCAGTCATGGTTCGTTGCAGTCTCTTGGTAAGGGTAAATGGCCTTGGGGCATTTAAAGAAGAGGGAGTTGCTGAGAAGCTCACAGGGCCCTTGGACTCTTCTCCCAGGCACACTCAGTATTGAGGTAAACTCTGGGAGTAAGGCTCAGAGAGACGGGCTATAAAACCTCCAGGTTTTATAGACATGACGCTAGCCAAGAGAGCCACACACCACTTACGTACCTCTGGCCCATCAAGCCATATAGGTGTCTTCTGTGCTCTTGCTACCACTGGCTGGATGAAGCTCAGAGACTTAAGCTCAGCCTTGTAGGGTCATCATGAGTGCTGGGAGAAGAACAAGCCTACCCAAGTGAAGCAAGTCATTGAATGTTGACCAGCCTCCACAGAGACATGCAGTCCTGTGCCAGAGGGTTAGGAATGGATTCACAGAGGCTGGCACATGTGGCTTAGATGCTAAGGTATGCGTAGGAGTTCCCTAGATAGACACTAAATCAGTCAAGAGAGGGAAATCCACCAAGGATTGAAAAAACCACAGTGCTTGATGTGAGTGGCAGCCAAGGAGAGGATTTTGCTGAAGAAGAGCCATGGGAAGGCAGCAGGGCAGGGCAGAAGTTATTTGGGGAGAAGCACCTTGCAACGCATCTTTCACGATGGGCTAAGAGTTTGGACTCTGCATCGCAGCCATTCCCAAACTTCAGCCATTTGCCTGTCACCATCCCTGTATCTGCTGTAGCTACCGACTTAAGGATTCCATTTTAAACATTTACTTTGTTATGCTTGTTTTAAAAAGAAAACTCTAAAATCAAGCATGTGGGTATTCAAACCCAAGCAATTATTTATATATTGCCTTAAACATCTCCCACACTACCCTGGTCTCCTGGACCCACTGATGGGAAGATACCTATCATGTTTCAGGAGAAATGTAGCATCAGGTCTGAGCTGGACTGTGCAGGCGCTGCTGCAGGCAGCAGAAGAATGGAGCCGAGGGCTGGATGCAAGGGGACCAGCAGGGAGGCGAGGGAATTAATGTATCTCAAAGGTGACAAGGACCTTCGTGGAATTAGGGGGGCTGGGGGAGGAAAGAGCTGAGGCCCATTTGAGAGTCATTTCAGAAGCAGATGAGGGGACTCAGTGGCAGGGGAGCTGCTGGCAAGGATGATAGCAGTGGATGGGCTCAATGTGGCTCCTTAATGGAGGGGGCAGTCCCTGACAGCCATTTACACAGTGATTCCATTTACATCAGAGCCATTCAGAGATGCCGGAATCCTGAGCTTGCCAGTGCACAAAACAGTTATGTAAGCTCCCAGAGCTGGATTCCCTGGTGACAGAGCCAACCAGGTCCTTCCTGGGAAAAACGACACAGTATACCATCTTTAGGATGAAAAGAGAACAGAACAAAAAAATGAAGAGCCAGGGAAAGAAGAGGGGAGTATGCTTGTGTCCGTCTGTCTGTCCAGCTCATGGAAAGACAATTCCTGCTAGATGTCTGTGTCTGCTATAAAGTGAAGTATTGCCCTTTTTTGTTATTGTTAAAGTGCTGTTATCAGGGATGAAGGCAAATGTGATCTCCAGGATAAGGACTACAGTGGGGAAGGGAAGCAGGTATCTGGCTCAGCCCACAGGCTTTTACTTTCGTGGTCCCCAGATCTGTCCCACATACGATATGGAGAACATCTGACCTCGACAGGAGAATAATTTGAACGCTTCAGGTCATTCCTCTCCCTCCTTTATTTCGCATCTGTGCACAGGAACTGAGTGCCTTCCCTTTACAGGAAGGGACTATTTTAAACCCCAGGCTCGTTTAATTGGGAGGAAAGAGACATAAATTGGACGAAGACGAAGACAAACATGTTCTCTCTTTTCTCTTGCTCAGTAGGTCTTTCACAGATGTATGAAGGTGTGGTGGTGACCCAGCGCTCTCTGGTTGTGCACTCACCATAAGCCGATACTCTGCTTCGGATGAAGTAATCCCTCACTTGAGGGATGAGAACCTCTGTAACATCAAACTCTTCTAAATGGCTGCCTGGCAAGAGCCTTCCAGCTCCAGCTAAAGTCAGAAGTACAAGAGTTTGGAAAACCAGTGTTTGGAGGTAGGACAGGACAGAAGGTGGCCTTGGGAACCATGACACACCTAAATACTTTGACTAGGACTTGAGGAACTCTTGGCTCTTCTGATTCCAGGGGTCAAATGCCTGCTGAGTGCGGATTCGGGAGCATGAATGAGAAACTGGCTACAAACGGTCTGATCTTGGGCCTGTTACACACGGGGTGGTCAGCATGTGCTGGGGTACCCACACCTCTTCCCATTACATGCTTACGTTAGCATCATGCTTCCCCGAGGACTGGCTCTCCCAGCCATTGGCTTTCTTACTGTTTTAGTTTGTTAAATTCATGTACTAGTACAAACTCCCTGCCCCACGCTGGGTATTAGAAATGGAACCATGAGGCTTCGTTGCAGGGGACAAGAAGAAAGCTCAGTGGGTGAGAGCACTTGCTGTGCAAGCCTGAGAGCCCGAGTTCCAATCCCCAAACACCACACAGAAGCCGGGGGTGTTTAGAGCTGAGAAGGGATCAATAGAGCATGTTGGCCCTTAGCCTAGGTCTCAGTTCAGTGAGAGAGACTCTGTCTCAAGGGAATAAGTAATAGAGCAGGATACAGAACACACACACATATGTATATATGTATATGCATATATACATACACACACACACACACACACACATATATATATATAAAAATCAGTATCTATCATCATGAAGCCTTCACTCCTGGAAGAAAGAGCCAGTTAACTTTTTTTCATCCATCCGGTGGAACTCACTTCCAGCAAACAGGAGCAATGGGGTGGGGCTACCCACAGCCCACCCAAAACAGGGCACCCAGCTCCATGAAGGAAAGCTGTACAGCTCAATTCTGTGCCTACATATTAGCAAGGACACCAACCCAGAGGACCACCGGCTGACTAGGAGTCTGGCAGGGAGGGAAATGAGGCTTAAAGGAGAGATGTTTCAGGAAAGATGAAGGTTGCATTTTGGTTCTGCCTATCAGCTGTGGCAGTCACAAAACAAATCTCTACGGAACTTAAAACTGATTGACTTGAAGACCACAAGAAGCTTCCAGGTTTATTAGATAATGTTTTGTGTGTGCGTGTGTGTGTGTGTGTGTGTGTGTGTGTGTGAAAATTTCATGTCTGCATCTCCATAAAATGTATGATATTTTCACACACAAAACGTTAAAAAGCGAAAGTAATGCTAAAACTCAGAGAGAGAGAGACAAGGACTTGGAAGCCTGGAGTGAGTGATGGCTGACTGGGAGGCCTCTGAGTTTTGTGAGCATAGGATACATAGGAAGCTGAGAGTGTCTGTATTTCCTGTTGGTGTCAAGGTCCTACCCTTGTGGAGAAAACAATAGAAAACCCACCTATGGAAGAACGCAAGGACAGCATTCCTCTTCAGGACCCTGCCAGGACAATCTGTTCAATCCTGCTTGTTCTGGGAGTCCAGGGGTTCGACCACACAGATCCTTTGGTGCAGAGCACACCCCCGTAGTCATTAGGAATGCTGATAAGGGTCCCAGGAGAACACAGCATTTCTCCGGCTTTTGATCCCACAAGAGTTGGATGGTGAAGACAGTCTGCCCAGGACTTTGTTTGGCAGTGTGATAGGATTTATGGGAAAGGCAAAGTGTTCTGTTGACTTTTAATAGCTTTCTTTGGGGGCATTGAAGGTGCAGAGCAGGGCCTATAAACAGAAATATTAGGAAACAAAACCCATGTATTTAAAAAGTGGAATTAGACATCAAAGGCCCTGTTCAGGATGTGACCTCTTCAGCTGTGTGAGTTTTCTTTGCAATGGAACAGAGTTCATGTTGCATTTTCTGTGTGGTGTTGTCACCACCCCCTGGCCTCCTTGAAACCAGGGGCGGCGTGGAAGCCACTGAAGTACAAGGCTGCAGTGATGGGCACGCGCCCGGAGGAACACGCTGACTCAAGCTGGACACGTGGTTCTGAGTGTCCATGTGGCCGCTGAGTTATGGGAACAAGGGAGATTAATGACAGGAAATGGAAGCCCATCAAAGGCAAGGAAGCAACAGATCAGAGCTGC
Source organism: Bramus lutescens (assembly GCA_001685075.1). Lineage (NCBI taxonomy): Eukaryota > Metazoa > Chordata > Mammalia > Rodentia > Cricetidae > Bramus > Bramus lutescens. Next base: position 314,467 of record LOEQ01000097.1, on the reverse strand, counting down.
TGGCTGAAGGGACCAAGTTGAGAAACAAATGGGGGTCATGCTGAAGTCAGCAGGACAGTGGTCAAAGCAGGACAGGCTGATGCCAGCTGCAAGGAGGCCAGCAGGTGGGCCGTCAAGACCCACAAAGGTCGCACTTGTCAAGGAGTTCTAGGGCTAGACTTAAACACTGGAGGGAAGCCATATCGTTAATTCATTTGAAAAATCCCACAGATAGGATTATTTTTGTAGCTTATTTGATGCCCCAAAGAACGAAAGGAGGGAGGGAAGAAGGGAGGGAGGGAGGGAGGGAGGGAGGGAGAACTTGAGAGATCCAGCAAGGAGTAGAATGAAGGGGCAATAAGCCCCCAAATTCAGCTGAAATAAATTTCAGAGATAAATCAGAGTGAAGATAAAAGCCTAATAAACATTTTGTATCATGACAAACTAATTCAACACACAGTGAAGCCATTGATGTTCTTTGTTTGCTGTGGCCCTGGGGCGTGAACCCAGGCTAAACACGTGCAAAACCAAAGCTAACTGAACAGACCCCTGGCCACCACTTTAATATTTAGTGAATTTTGTTAGCATGCTGGGTTTGGGGGTCTTTCTGAAATGTTCCAGTGCATGCACGTGCAGGCACACAGACACACAGACACAGTGTGTGTGTGTGTGTGTGTGTGTGTGTGTCGGAACACCTGAGACAGCTAAGTCAGGTCTAGCAGTGAGCATGAGACACTGTGAAGGGAAGAAAAGAAGTAGAGAGGATTCAGAGTTCTGGGCCACTGGGGTTAAAAAGAATTCCTTCAGTTGTAGATGCAGATTAAGCAGGGGCCCAAAGATGTCTACAAAGCTTGGAGGACAGTGAGCAGAGCAGGCGTTGTAGACATCCAAACCTCATTTTAACTCGCTCTTGAGCATCCTCTCGTTTTAGCTAGCTCTTCAGCATCATTTGGAAAGTGAAACCCTCTGTCTGAACCCAGGGCACAGGCAATTGGTGAAAGAGAAGGCATCGAGATAGTAGGATATTGCTACTGAGGTCCAATTTATCACTACATTCTTGGAGAGGGAGACAAGGTTGGACCCCAGAACCTGTTATGGTAACCTTCTCTTCTTCAAAATATAGAAGCTGAGGGAGACTTGGGTAGACTGGGGCCGAAACAGAGGGCAAGAAAGCAAACACAAAGATGGGATAGGGTCATTTCTTTCCCCCAACTTCCAAGTCGAGATGCTGTCTCTCCCGAGGACCTGATTCAGCTTTTAACTTAATTTTGCAGAGCAGGTGTTTCTCTCTCTCTCTCTCTCTCTCTC
>LOEQ01000097.1:285226-296522 GCA_001685075.1 Bramus lutescens | reverse complement strand
AGAGAGAGAGAGAGAGAGAGAGAGAGAGAGAGAGAGAGAAAGAGAGAATGTATGGATGTGTGTCATGATACATTTGTGGAAGTCAATGGACAACCTTGGGGAGTCAGTTCTCTCCTTCTTCCTTTATGTGGGTTCTGGAGCTTTAACTCATGCTGTTGGGCTTGTGGGGCAGGTGAACCTGATGAGCCACCCTGTGGGCTCCTACTTATAAAACTCTCTCTTTGTCTCTCTCTGTCTCTCTCTCACTCTCTTTCTCTTTCTCTCTCTGTGTACAACCTTAGGTTCGTGTGTGTGTGTGTATTTGTGCGTGTGTATGTAGAAAACCTTAGGTTCAGTCCTCTTCTTCCAGCTCATTCCAGACTCTCATGTTTGCCATTGCGTAAGCACCGTGGTAGTTAGCTCACAAACTTCTGGGGATTTTCCTGTCTCCATCTCCCATCTCACAGGAGGAGGGATTATAGACACACGTCACCACATCTGGCTTTATACAGACTCTGGGGATCTGAACTCAGGTTCTCCCATCTTCCAGGCAAGCGCTTTAGCAACTGAGCCATCTCCCCAGCCCCAGACCTTCATTCTGAGAGTGCCTGTTGGAAAGATCCAAGCCGTGAGACTACAGAAGATAGAGCTTTCTTTAGCACCGCAGTGGAGGAAGAAAAAGGAGATGGACGAGGCTGTTGGTGGACAGGGAAGTGAGAGAAGGGATGGGGTAGCCTCTTAGCTTTTGTTTCTAAATAAATCACCTGGACATGGGCTCCATTACTCCTGAGGATACAGATTCGTGGCTGTGGGAAAACTCAAATTAATCATTAAATAGGTCTTGGATATGGAGGAGATATTCATCATCTAGAAATAGACCAAGAATGGATTATTTCATATCTTTGGGTTAGGCTCAACTATGCATCGAACCCCCCAGGATATTGAAGCCATATGGAAACTTCTTTGGTGCACCTGGTGATAGAAGCTTCCAGAACAGCATAATCTAAAATCTTTCTCCACTCCTGATACCCAGAAATTATTCTCAGCTTGTTGCTGCCTCTGCCTCCCTTTGTCTTCGGCACAACACATGCCCCCTTCCAGCTGGTGCTGCAAAAGCTTGGTCCTCCCTTGGACCTGGAGTTCAAGGTCATTCTGGGCAACATATCCAGTTTGAGGCCATCCTGGGCTATATGAAACCCTGTCTTAAAAAACCAAACCAATCGTGTAATAGAGGTTTTTTAAGAGCTGGGAATATGGAGTACAGATACAACTGTTTCACTTAAAAGCAAAAGCCCTCCCATTTACATAATTTTTACTACCTGGAACATGTCAGAGAGCAAGGGGGAAAATAACTCTGCCCTGTTCCCTTCATAAAAAGGGAGTATGTGCAGGCTCAGATACTTGGGGACGGCGGGCGTCATGTGCAAATGCCTCTCAGCTTCGCGTTGCTTTATTTTAAATCTCAGTTCTCAAAATAAGTACCTGGAAGCTTGCGTGGGAATGCAGCTAAAAAATGCAGATTCTCAGGCCCCAATGTTACATATCTAAACTAACAGAACAAAATTGGAATGTAGAAATCCACATCTCATACATGTATGTATGTATGTATGTATGTATGTATGTATGTATGTATGTATGTATGTATGTATGTATGTATGTATCATTCCTACTGGCTTTGAACTCACAGAAATCATCTTGCCTCCACCTCCTGAGTGCTGGGATTACAGGCATTGGGTACTGCATTATCTTAGAAATCTATGCTTAAGAAAGCTCTCATTTTCCAAAGGAAATGCTGTCCCCGTTCTGATGCAGAGGAATCTTGAGTTGAGGAGGTACTGGGAGAAGAAGGACCAGCCGTCACTCCAGCTGCAGTCTCTCAGCTGAAGGACTCTGGGCTCAGGAGAGCAGCAAGTTCTGAGAGTGCCCCCTCAATGGATTAGGAGAGGTCTTACCTACTGAGAGTCCAAAGATGCCTGGCATCCTTGCTATTCTATCCTTACTCTTGGTAGTAGGAGGAGGAGGATTCAACTTTGCCCATAATCCCTCAGGGAGATGTACAAGTTCTCATGTACACACACACACACACACACACATTGGCTCTCATAATCATAAATGACCCCAGTTGTCAGTACTTTGGCCTGTTGTTTAGGGGTCGTCACATGACATACTCTACCGTGGTTTCACAAAATGAATTCTGTGCTGCGACAAAGGGACTGGGAGACACGCAAAGCATGCCCGTAGAGAAGGAAGAAACAGGGACTTTCCAACCTAGAGATAAAAGAGTAATAAGCGTGGTCATCATGCACGTGTTACAAACTAGCAGTTTTTTCTCCTGTGACCTTATGTGACAAGTTCCTGTGAGGACCCTTTGTAGACTACAGACGGGCTATATGAAACCCTATCTTAAAAAACCAAACCAATCGTGTAATAGAGGTTTTTGAGCAAGAGAAGAAAAGTCACCCCAAGTACCGTGTGACCGCAGAGTGGATCAGTCATGCCTGAAAATGGAACCTTCCACAGCCCCTCAATTCTCTGGGTCCAGTTCACTGGTCAGCACTTCCCAGGGCTGCTCCCATATGAATTCTGCTCCAAGGATACAGAATCTTTAACTAAACATGACTTTCTTTTGCTATTTGAAGATGATTACTTTACAGTTGTCAATAATTAACCTCTGTTAGGACTGGCAGGGGTCATCTTCTCCCCAAACGTACATGGAACCGTGAACAGGAGCTGTAATGGCTCCGATGGCTCGCGTATTTATGTTAGAGACCTTTGTATGAACTGTTACTTGGAAAAGGAAGGATCAGCTCATGTTAAAAAGGGGACTGATTGATCACTGCCAGTCAGGCGTTCCTTCATTCTTGGCTCCTCGGAGTCTCTGTAATAAGTTCTTTATGAACACCAGTTTGCTATTAAAGAATAGCATTCATCGTAAGCCAAGCGGAGAGGGGGCAGTGTCTGAGGAGCACAATGCCCCGTTTTCAAGCCACACTATCCTTTTTGTTCGACTTGATCTGTCAAGTCATTAACGGTTGAGGCAAAACACACACTGACTTTGGTAAATATTAATCAGAAATGCATGGCCCCTTTCCCTACTCAATTACCCATTACTGGGCTCCGCAGGTGATAATGTCCTGCTAAAACCTCCCATTTACTTAAAGTGCAAGCGAGAGATGTGGATCACAGGTGGGGGCTCTTAGCAGCTTAAATTGTCTCTTAGCAGTGGGGAAATGCTTCCTTTGTTTCCAGCTTTCCTCGTTACTTTTTCCTTATCTTCTGTCTGAGTGTGTGTGTGTGTGTGTGTGTGTGTGTGTGTTCAACCCACCAGCCCTTCAATCACAGCACCCCCAGACCCTCAGTGTCTGTAATTTTGGTGTATGTGCTTAGGCATCTTGAGAAGCACAGAACCCACGTGCTTGCTGGTTTCCGGTCCCAGGCCTGCGCAGTTCACGTCTCTTCTGCGGCAAGCGTGCAACCTCTTTGAACTTGAAGGTCTGTTCCTCCCATTTGAGATCTCATCGGACCATGCAAATTGCCATCAGACTTTTCACACTGGCTGGAGCAGGTCTAAGGCACTCTCTCTCTTATCAGCGAAGTCATTAAAAGTCCATCAGATCAGTTGGGCTCTGACATAACATTAGGAGTGTTCTCAGGTGAAATCTATTTCTCTACTCCCAAAACTGGTGTAAGTTCAAGAATTCTGGTAATAAGATCTTGTCCCATTTGTATCAGTACCTCGATGAATATTAAAACCTAGGTGGCAAAAGCCGGATTCATCACGAAACAGCAGAACCTCGACCAGAACTGTCATATTGAGAGTGGCCAGGATTGAAGTGTTAGCAGCAAACCTGACGTATAGCCAGGCAGGAGCAAAGGGTACACCTGCACTCGAACTTTCTGGAAGTCAGGCTGGTCTGCAGCTGAGCCTCAGATTGGCAGTGGCAGGAAGAACAGATAAGATAACTTTTAACTAAGTTACCCGGGGTAATGGTGGCTCTGGCTATTCTACACTTTGAAAGCTGGGTTGGAGTGTGCTGCTTTTCTTGAACAAAATTGAACAAAATGCTCACTTCCCATTTCCTCTTGGCTTCTGTGTGACACTGTATTTTTCCTCAAAAGGAGCTATCAGTTCCCAAATAGGTACTGGACACCTGGTGCAGTCTGATTTCATGGCAGTACCCTCTTTACGGTCCTTAGATCCTGGAAACTTTGCTGATGAGCCACCCCTGGGGACTCTGATCTGCTGGTCACTTACCAGAGAGGCAGCTCTCTACAACACTGCGTCCTTCAGTCTTTGCGTACTGGCTGAAGCAGGTGTAAACCATAACCTCACATAGTCAGTGAAGCCATTAGAAGTCGGCCACCTCTTTAAAAACAAGAATTATGTATTTCAACGTACTTGAAAGGTAGAGTTCTTGCCTAGGACTCGTGACCGTCTCCCTACATGGAGGCAGTAGGAACTTCTGAAACTTTGGGGACGTTTGTAATGTCACCCAAAGCTTATTTGTATAAATATAGAACAACAAAGGTCATGTTATTTCCTTTGCTAAAGGCAAGGCACTCAGCTGTATTCTACTCACTCTCTTGTTGATATAACCCACTATTCTAGCTAGTTTTAACTGTCAGTTTGACAGATAAACCTGGAATCACCTGAGAAGGGAATCTCAGTTGAGGGACTGCCCAGATCTGATTGGCCCAGTGGGCATGTCTGGGGGATTGTTTTGAACACTGATGCAGGAGAGCCCAGTCTACCGTGGGCAGCACTATCTCTTCTCAGGAGGTCCTGGGCTCCATAAAAACACTAGCCAAGCATGAGTCTGTAAAGGAAGGAGCTTCCTCCATGGCTTTTGCCATTCTTCCTTGTCTTGAGTTCCTTGGTTGGAGGTGATGCTGTGTGGAACAGCAAGTGGGCCTGCCTTGACTTCCCAAACGTAGACCATGACCAATAAGACGGAAGGAACTATTTCCCTAAGTTTCTTTTTGGTTGAAGTGTTTATCACAGCAGCAGAAACCAAGGTAAAACACACCAAGTGGGTTACACTAACTGAAGATCCATACTGTATCCTAAATCACGTGAGCTGCAAAGCTGAACCCCAAGACATACTTTTTACTTTATAATAGTGGCTCATTTCCATGCTGGTTAATGGAGGGGATCTAGAGACCTCAGTGAGGACCCCAGCGTGGGTATTTATCTGGGAATCTGTGGGCCCCCTCTGCATTTTACATGGGTGGTCTACAGGCTCCGTCAAGCCATAGACACCTTTTCCTCCTCGCGGCTTATTAAGGAATTTCCTCTCTCACCCTCAATGTTGAGTAGACGTGTTGATCATTGATCCCAACCAGGCACATTCCCAGCATGCTTGGAACACACAGAACCCTGAGTAGGGGAATTCTAATGATTTCCTTCACCCAGTTGTATACATATCACCCTTTGTATCTGATGCAGGAAGTCAGTTTCCATCGAAAAATAGCACTACGAGGAAATTTCTTACTGCCCGGAAGGTTAAGTTTTGGACATGTGCCATAACACCATTAGGTATTGAATAAAATTGGGGATAAGGAGGGTTCTTCTTGGAACACGGCCTGAAGATGTAGTTGTTATTGCAGAAAGAGGCCCAGGTAAGGATAATCTAACAACAAGGGCATCTTGCAAAGGAGATTCATAAAGGAGTTTGGAAAGTTTTATCTTTAATTAGTTAATTAGCTTTGAGATAGTGCCTCACTCTACAGCCCTGGTTGGTCTGGAGCTCACAGTGTGGATGGGGCTGGCCTCACACTTAAAGAGATCCACCTGCCTCCTTAGGACGTAGAAGTTAGAGGTGTGCGCCACCGTGCTCGGTCTCTAAAAGGGTTCTTTTCAAGCTAAAGATAAAGCAGGAGGACTCTGAAGTTACAAGGTAATCAATAAGCATGTATGTGGTCCATGCATTTGATTTTCACTTTTTTTTTCTTCCAAAAGGAGGCGAAGCACTGTTTCCTGCCTGCCCACCGCAGCTCTGACTTCTGCAGCAGCTCTGAGGAGAAAGCGGGCGGAAACTCCACCTTGCCAAGACAAATCCGTGATGAATTTTCCAGCCCCATTCTTACTTCAGAATGTAAAGTGTGTTCCCGGAAGGAAACCACAGACGCGATCACAACAGGATTCGTTAAAGGTGACTTTAAAAGGGGACAAAAGAGCCCACTGAAATTTGCTAGAGAGACTGTGAGGAGCAAGGACTGAGTGGGGTGGCCGCCCCAAACTCCTGGGAAGTGTTTCAATCAGGACTAGTTAGATTTATTGGATGTCTTCATTGTATCCTTTGAAGGTCAAGAATGCCTAGAAGAGCCGGTTGTGCTACCCAGCACAGGCCTCCATAACCCCAGCAAGCACAGGCCAGGAGGAGGAGGGAGAACTTTAAGTTCAAGGTCAGTTTGGGCTGCTTAGTGAGACCACAGTTCACACTGAAAACAAACCCCAAGCCTCCAAAATATGAAAATAAAAGTGAAGACAAGTCATATTTAAAAACTCAAAACTATTTCCTGACTTCTACCAAGAAAAATGACAAGATATTAAAGGTCTTGACGATTATTGTCCCCCCAAGATTTGCAAGGCAATAAGACAGAAATTGATGTAAACGATAAGAAACCCCTTCCCCCTCCTCCATTATTAACAACCAAATATTATTAAATCAATAATTTTGGCAGTGATATGAACAGGTTATTAAACATCATGAATTATTAATCTGAAAGTTGATCGGAGCCATGGAAATAAGTCAAGTTAACGGGAATCTTTGGATTTCTAATGAAACATCCAGTCGTTGACAAAACATCTCTGTTAAGATTCTTCTGGAACATGCAAGGCAGATCCCACAGATGCTTAAGGAAGAGAACAGCATTCCTTTCTGGATTACAGGAAATTAAAAACCCAGATCACCACGATCAAAATCAAGGGAGATTAAACAGAGTGAGTCGAAGGTGCCAGTGCCTATAGAGAATTAGCTTCTCTTTCCGCCCCCATTCAGGCTGTTCCCCCACCCCAGTGAATATTGCACTGATTGTTTCAGAGACCTGAAGAAATTGGGAAACAGCCATAGATTTGTCAATGCTGGGTGTGCCTCTGGCGAGGGGAAATGGGCATACAGCAATTAGTCCATGGCGCCTAGCCAACAGCACTCTGTTCCAATCACTTCGCCTCAAGCAAGGAATGTGTGCAAGAGTATTTTGTCCAGGCATTATCCAATAACAGACAGTGGAATGTGATTTAATTTAGAGGGGACCAGGGGGCAGGAGAGAAGAGGCCTGGGGTGGGCCCCCGAGCAGGCACGAAGGTCTGGTGGACTTTGACCCTTCTGTGAGATCGCGGTTACCATCCCAGGGAACGCTGACACAAACAAGCCATCCCAGCTGTCAGGGAAACTGAGAACAAACAGATGCCCCTCGCTCCCTGCTCGCATACCTTCTCCAGTGCAGGCTTCCTGCTCAGAGGAGATTGTGCCAAAAAGCATTATCCCATGCTAGAATTTCCTAATACTAACGACACTCTGTCATGACCAGTTTAATGACACACATTTGGGCTTTTCCTTTTTTTTTTCCCCCTTTAACCATTTAATGCAACGTGAGCTCTGAATGTTAACAGGGAGAGAAAGCTGAGACTGGCGGGGGATTTAGACTTTGGCAAAGTGACAGGTGGCTCAGGACCACCTGGAGATGAACCAGAAAATGGGAAAGCAAAGGGCCTTTTCTCCTTTAGGCCTGAAAGCCAAAGGAGTTTAAATAGGTTAACAGGGCAGTGGCAAATCCATGACTGCATGGCAGGCTGGATCATCTACTGTCTGTGCGGTCTTAGGCAAGTAAACACATCTCCATGCGTCTCAAAGTTAGAGACAGCGTGGACTTCCTGCACCCCTCGAAGCCAGCTACACTCCTGAACTGAGCACCGGGCACTGAGTACACACTTAGCCACCCAGCAAAATGTGGGTTTCTTCTGCATTCTTGGAGGCCAATGAGGGATCGAATAAAATAGAGATAAATAGAAAAAAAATACTGGAAAGAAGTTAAACCACAAAATTGTGACAATCCTATTTTGGATGTGAGAGACTATCAGATGTGTCTTGCAGGAGGTTAAGTTTACGTTGGAACCTGGAGCTGTATTTAATAGAAGAGAGCTACAAACGGCTTCTACAGGCATTGGGGATAATAGCCAGGCTCACTGTTTTCAGGGCTCACTTGGGAGTTGAGACCTTCACAGAAAACCTGGTGAAAACCTCACTTTAGTGAGACGCAGCTACGTGGCCCACCCCTTGCTCTTCCTCACAGGACCTGGTCCGTTCCTCAGGTACTTCTCTCTCCCTTTGGGATTTTGTCAGCAGCGAGGGTGGGCCACCTTCCTTTTTCCATTGAAACTACATTTATTTGTAGGAGCATGAGGTAGCATTTGGAAGTGACCCCAGCATATAGGCAGGGCTTTCTCAGCAATTAAATCATACCGAAACCTAAAGTTAAGAAAAATCTATGAAGAGGGAATTGTAACCATCCAAGGACACAGCAAACCACAACCTTGGCCTTGGAGCTACATTCCTCATCCATCTAACAAGGCCGATTCTTGGGCTATAGGATAAACTGCATAAATCAAAGGACTCTTGGGATAGATAAGGGGTAAACCTGCAATAAATTCCCTTAAACTTACTTGTCACTTGCCTGGAAACTTCACCTCTTTTTGAAAATCAAAATGTGATAATTGAATGTTCTAGATCTGTGGAAGGAAAGATTAGAAAGGCTCACCCCCTGAGCTTCTACCTGATTTTTGAGGTGCTTAACTGACTGGAGACAGTTTGCTTCCCTTGAGCTATCTCAGGAGCCAGATTCTAGAGGGTCAAGGAAGTTGTCTTTTTCCACACATTAGTCTTTCACACTTTTATTAACTTAAAAGCAGCGTGAGACCACTCGTTTTGTGGCTGAATTACAAATTGCTAACACAGACGAAAAAGTAGGCACTAAATAAAACAGTTGAATAATGGATGAAGAATGGAAGGAAATGGCTTTGAATCCTGCAAATGTGTTGCATATGGTAATCATACATTTTGAGTGTTTCTTATGTGTTAAATGATTTGTGAGCTCGCCTAACTTAGTAGCTAGGACACAGGTCACATGGTCTCTGTTCTACAGGTTAGTCAGTTAGCGTCTTCAACATGTGCTAGTCCCATGTAGCTACATAGATTTGCATGACTCCAAATTATTATTACTTTCTTTTCTTTTTTTTTAGCAGAGGAAATGTTTATTTGGCTTACGTTTACTGGAGGATATAGTTAGCGGTCCGTGTGGAGGAGGAGGTGGAAAGACCGGAAGGGCCAGAGGTGGGGAATGATTCCAGGGAAATCCTGTTTTCTAAACACAACAGGGCTGAACTGACAGAGACCCCGAGGGCACACAAACTTGTACACATTCAAACCAGACAAAATCCCAGTAGTGAGAAGGGGACGTGAGCACAAAGTCCTACCCTAAACCAAGAAGTTATTTGCAATTGATACCTGCTGGGGGAGGGACAGTCAGTGTTCTCCAGTGGAGTGGGCGACCAAAAGTCGCACATGTGAGTCCACTCAGAATATTTCACATTAAAAGCACAGCCTTGATTTTGGTCCCTGAGCTCACCATGGCTCCATATACTAAGCTCTGAGCCACAGCCATTCACTGGCCCTACATGGCCAAAGCTGGAAGCTGACTTTACTGACTTTAAATCTGATGTAGCATTCTGCTGACCCCCAGGAACCTCGGTGTCAGGCAATCATGGGAAAATGAAGGACCCTTACACCCCCAGCACTTCCGTGTTTCTGCACAGCTGTGCATATACATCTGAAAGGCCCCAGGATTCATGGCCTGGCCTATGGTTTTCATTAAACGTAACAAACGTTTTCATTACAACATGCGAGCAGAGCTTCAGAGTGATGATTTCCCACCTGGTAGCCAGACGGGAGGACACACTTGAAGCAACTAACTGGACAGACTCCATGGATCCCCTGGGCAAGCCTGGAGCTGGAAATAGGAGTATGGTCAGAAGGCCCGCAGGCAGCACTTCTGGAGATAAAGGCCAGAGGAGATAGGTGTGCTTTCTCTATCTCCCTCTGCAGCAAGAAATTGGAGCTGTGAATACCGATTGGGTCGGGCCTGGGGGCCTCAGGCTTTTTCCTAAACATGTTTGCAAGTAGCCCCTTCTTTTTCCTGGGCTAGCTATGGAGTCTGCCTTGGGAAATAGTATAAAGCAATAGAATTATTATTCTTTCCCTCTGGACATGCTGGCTCTGGAGTATTTACATCAGTGGGTTTAAGGGGGGTTGATTTTGTCCCCCTTTCTCTATCATTGTAGGCATACCATCCCCAAGAAACATTTGACAATGTCTACAGACACCTTGACCCCCGCTTGTGTGTGTGTGTGTGTGTGTGTGTGTGTGTGTGTGTGCACCATGGCATGGGTGTAGAGGACAGAGGACACTTCAGGTATCTGTCCTCCTTTGCCACTAGGTTTGAGACAGGGTTTTTTCCTGCTGCTTACATCGTCCTGTCTAGCCCACAAGCTCTGAGGAATTTTGACCGTTCCCCACCTCTCCATAGAAGTATTGGGGTTCTGGACTCGGACCACCATGTGAGTTCTGGGGATCCAAACTCAGGCCTTCATGTTTTCACAGCCAGCACCTTTTCTGCATCCCCGACGAGTCATCTCACCTGCCCTAGAGCCTTTGACCCTGTTGCTGACATGAAAGTACCAATGCTAGGGATACAACCTGACATCCTACAAAGCACAGGGCCATCCTCTATGATCTGGTCCTCGCTATCCATGGGTCCAGGTTGGGGATCCTGGCTAGTGATGTTTGTAACCGTGACAACACAAAACATGAGAATCCCTACCTCTTCTCGTTATAACTGTGTCCCACATCAACACTAGCATGGTCTTTATATCTTAGGAGAGAGAACACCCAGACTCAGGAGTTAACTAAGTAGCCCAAGATTATCGAACAAGAGTCTGATAGAAATGGGATTCGAGCTTTGACCTCCCTGGCCCCAGGATTCCTTTTCAACTTGACATGTACTTTGTTTATGCCAATAGGTTTGGCTAGGTCCCTCTGGGTTTGAAGACCTTCCTTCTCCTTGGAGAAGGTACCAGTCAATGAAGGCTGTGAAGGTGCTTGGGGGTTGCCAGTTTCAACCCTGGGACCACTCTTTCCCTTTAGGGTCCTATCCCTGGTGAGGAATGGCCAGTGTCCTGACCCTCTAGCCACCACTTGCTTGTAAACATTAGCTACTGATGCGTCTCAGCTCAACAACTGTGACTCCCAGGGGTTAGGCT
>LOEQ01000097.1:270510-285163 GCA_001685075.1 Bramus lutescens | reverse complement strand
CCATCTAACAGGGAGGGGACAGCCACACTGCTCAAGATTTGACAATTCACAGGATGGCTGCATGACAAAGGACGATCTGGTCCCAAATATGACTAGCGCTGTTGCTGAGAAAGTCTGCCACAGGAAGCCAAGGAGAAAAGCAGCCTGGCGAGCAAGCTGGTTGTTTATAGAGAAGAAATTCATTGTTGTTTTCTCCTGTCATTTATCCGCTATGTTTCTGACACCTTCTGATCTTGTCTTAGGAGCCCCTGCTATTATTCACATGACTCCAGGCAAGCAAACTAGCTGTCCCTTAGGTCTACGGGTGACAAGTCCCGTATTTCCCTCATCAGAATATTGGGTGTCTCTAGCCAGAGTGGGCCTGACCACCCGCATACCGAATCATAGGTCACGAGACATTGACTAGGGTATGGGGTCAGGGGCAGCTTGCTGAGGCTGGACTTAGTGCCGAGGGGATGATAGCCAGTCTCATTACCACCAGGCCACCAAGAGGTGCCATAATGGCTTGGGATGAAGCCAACAGACTGGAAATGGACCAGGGAAGTGAGAGTGAGCCTTTTCAAATTGTGACCTGAGGCCTTGAACCAGCACTGCTTGAAGCCAGCTTGTCCTGAATGCTTTAGTTAATTGGCAATAAATTGCCAGTTGCTTAAGCCTTGCTGTGCTGGGGTTTGTAGCTCTCCATCAAAAGGTCCAACAGACACATTTTACCACAATAATGATGGTTCTCATGTAAAACATTGAAGCCAAAAGGTACTGGCACGTTCTTTTCCGTTCCCTGCAAGAGATTTCACACTGTAGCCTGAAAATCTTGGGGAAAATTCTGGAAGGCAGAATCTTCTGGACAAATGGATATCTGAAAGAACAGCCACCGGTGACTCACAATATGAGAGAAAGCCTGCAGTCCTGGCTTCTAGGAGCTTAAGTACGAACAGAAAGCTGTAGGCTTCATCTGTCTTGTCAAGAACAGGGTGTTCTGGGAGAGCAGTGGCATTTTTGACACCTATTATAATGATATCCCTGTTGCAGATGTTCCCGTTAGACTCCCAGCAGACTTGTGTAGAAGGTTAGCAAGAGTGTGTGAGGAAAGCTGGGCAGAATGGCGTGGGGGGAGTTTACTCAGGGATAAGAAGTAAATTACTTCACGTAGGGGAGACCTCTGTGAAGAAGAAGCAGCCACTAAGGGCAGGCTGAGGGGCAACACTAGTTTACACTAAGTCGGGGACCTCCACATAGGACTTTCATGACCAGGGACAGAATCTCACTGATGTTGGAGGGTCACCACAGCAACCATCATGATCCCTAAACGGAAGTTCACAGGCAGGAAGGGGAAGGTGAGATGTTCTCAGGAGATGTCTGAGCAAAAACCAAAGAAATACAACTAATCAGATATGGGATTCAATGGGTTTTCTTGCTCAGCCAGCAGAGGGGAGAGAAAAATGTCTTTGGTAAAGGACTATGGAACACAGATCTCTGCTTGCTCAAATTCCCCTCTTCTCTGGTAGGGTAAAAGCATCCTGTGTATCTATAAAACTTTATTTACAAAGGCAAGCAAAGGGCCAAAGGCTGTTACATGATCAATTCACAGCTTAATAGAAAACCAAGTAAAAAAGAAAGAGATCATACATGTGAGTATGCACATATATACATACAAATTCACATATGTGTGCAATATCAATATGATCAAATTGCTGAAGTAGTGTGAGGAGACCTGATTGGGTCTTTAGTTTTAATTGTGAGGAAGATCATGATAATAAATCCTGGAGCCATTTATCCTTTTATTCAGAGCATGCAAAGCCCTGCAATTTCAATTATGAGTGAGACAGGTAGATTTGCTGAATTTTGCTCAGGATCACACAGCAGGCAACTATAAGAACCAGGGTGTGTCTTGGTTCTTATTTGATTCCAGGGGCTAAACTCCCACCTTCTGGGGTGAGAATTGGTGAGCTACTCTGGGCCAAATACAGCCCATCACTTGCTTTGTAAATAAAGAGGTTTATTGGAAAAAGTCATTTGTTGACTTAGTCTATAGCTGCTTTCCAGCCAAGGCACTGCTGCAGAGACCATGCGATCTGCAGACTCCCTGGCCCTTTGCAGAGAAGCCTTGCTAGTCCCCGAACTAAGCCAGGAGGCTCTGTCCTGGCAGGAGGAAGTCCCCAGGAAAACGCTCTGTGACTGAGCTACCTCCACATCAGTGTCCCCGTCCCGGGCTGTCATTTTGGCCACAGCTCCTCAGTGCCTTCCTCACTTACTTGCCTCGCGACATATCATCTAAACTCGAGGCTTTAAAATCACTTTGAAAATGACAGAGACGTGTACAGATGACAAGAGGGAGGAAAATGCTTCTGAGAGGGGCTCCAGAAGCTGATGACACAGCACGTGGCATCCTGCATCCTACCAGGGACTACGGTGTCTCCTCTCCTGTGGCTAGCATTTATTCCCCCAGGTGAAGGCTTGTTTGTTAGGCTGTCTCGAGGGAAAAATAGTCTAACAACCCACACACTCTGTCAAACAGATCCAAGTCAACAAGGAACACTGGGAGACTCGAGTTGACTGATGAAGCGCCATCTGGTAGCGAGGGTGAAGACAGAGAGAGGATTCTGGCTTTGAATCCTGGCTGACATTTGCTGGACTCAGTTTCTACAGCCTGATGGGATGTGACAACATAGAGACTGGCGTACAAGTTAACTGAGGTCCCTCCATGTTAAATAAGACTTGACGTCAACAGCCCTCCTTTCCTGGACAAGGAGCAGGTAAATGAATAAAACAAAGACATTTAAACCATCTCTGTGTAAAGCCAACTGGGTCTCAGGGAAGCTCAAGTCAGAGGTAAAAAAATGAACTGGAAATATAAGTTAATGGCAATGGGCATCGTTCAAGGGTCCCCATCTCATTGGTCTCAGTGAATCTTTCCTTCCTTCATTAATTTGCCAATATAGAAATAACCTTTTAATCTTTGCTTTCCATAAGCAAATGTATATACCTACATACTGATTTGATTTATGTGGGTTATGTGTGACTCAGTGCATGACTGTGTCTGTGTGTATGCATTCAGGTACAGATGTCCACAGAAGCCAGAAGAGGGTGTCAAGTCCCAAGAGCTAAAGTTAGAGATGGTTGTCAACTGCCCGAGGTGGGTGCTGGGAACCCAACCTGGGGCCTCTGAAAACACAGCAAATCTCCAGGCCATAAACAGGTGTATTTAAACAATAACTTTTATATCACAACTGACAGTGCAAAAAATCAGTTATTACAGCTACGAAATTGCTGTTGTGATGTGGCCCTTGTTTTATATAAATATTACACATTAAGGTAAATACATGACAATTAAATTATTAGGAGGTTTATCTGTGCCCTGCTTCAAATGCCACTGTGCCCTAGCAGCAAGTCACGTGCCTTTCAAAGGATTCTCCGTAAGAAATAGATAAATTCATGTGTGTAAACATGTTATTTGATACATCAACTGTTTTATTTGAATTAATAAGCGACATCGTGTGTGTGTGTGTGTGTGTGTGTTGTGACATGGAAACACGGCAAGCTTAATGTACACCAGGAAATGGAAGTGGAACAAGGCTGGAGAAAGTCTACACAGCCTGGGACTCACCAGTGACTTACTGCCTTAAAATAGAGGATCTGCCAAGCCTTTGTTTATTCAGCAGAGCTAAGAAAGGCCACTTGCTGTGCGCATGCTCTGGAAACCACTTCCAGACATCCCTTGGTGCTGTCCCATGCTAGCCCCGGCTGGTCAGTTATGAATGTGTGGGACTGAGGTACCTCCATCTCGTAGAAATATTGTCACCTCGACTCAGGCTGAAGGCCATGTTCAAATGCCATTGTTTAAGGTCACTTTTTTGGAAGGAACTCCTTGCTGCCAGCACCCGACTTCAGGCAACCCCCATCTGTCTCCAGCACTCTGGGTTCTCCCATTCTTCTCAGTAACTTCTCAGTGTCACCCCAGGACCCTGAAAACCATAGTGGTTTGCTTAAGTGGTCGCCATCAGTCTTTCCAGTATGGCTGCGGACGCTTCCTTTATTACTGTTTTTGTTTGTTTGTTGTTTTGAGGCTGGTCTCAAACTCCCTACAGAGTAGAGTCCTTCCTCAGACTGCTGATTCTCCTGCTCCCATCTCCCAAGTGCTTGGATAACAATCATGCACAAACACGCTTTGGTTGTGCGGTGCTGGGAATCAGATCCAGGGCCTCACGGATGCCATAGGAGCCTCGCGCCAATGGAGCTGTGCCCGCACTCCCTTCCAACCACCATTTTATCATCAAGGTAATGTGACTATTTCATTCACTATTTTTGTAAACTAAAAAAGCCCCAACAGTCATAGAAACAGAAAAAAAACCCAGATATATCATTTCTGGAAAGCAAAATGTATTTCCTTTTCTATTTGTTTATCTGCTTAAAAGATAAGGTAAAAAACAAAAACAAGCAAACAAACAAAACCCCCAAACCAACATTCCTGCCCCTGTCACTACAGGGTTAAGCCATTCCTTTACTGTATTTTTTCCCTTCGTGTTGGGTCAGCTTTCCTTGAGCCCCACGGATGTACCATGCATGTTTTACGAGTTGACATTCATTTTAGAGACTTTGGCCTGCTGGACATGAACTTGTGAGCTGTGCCTCTCAGCTGACACCCTGTTGAACATAATGGGGAGACTTTACAGCTTTCCCAGAGGGGTTCATTGGACTGTAGAGTGTCCAGGGTGAGACTGAGCCAGGGAGAGGCTACCGCAGAGTCGCCCTCTCTCATAGGCAAGTAGGGCCTGTCTGTAAGATATGTACCCATAGCCCTGCCCTCAGAAGCCAGGTGTGGGTGGTACAGCGGCCCCATGGCTAACCTTACTCCATGACTCCTATTCCTCTTACTGAACTAGGACATTGTCTGAGCAGAGCAGGGACCCTAGTGGTGACAGCAGGGGTCCCTCTGAGTTGCTAGGTGCCATCCCAGATAAGAGCCGCTAGCCTTGGTGTTTTCAAAACCTTCTCCTTCTCAGACAGGACCTTCCGTGAATTACAGAAAGTCAACTGTTGCCAGGAATAAATCAGACATTGAAAATCTGCCATGCATCAATCCACCGTGGAATCCCCACGGGGCGGGGGATGTTACAGGTTTCTGGAAGTCATAAAAACCTCCATTTAGATGGAAAGCTTTACAGTTTTCAATTTAGTTACTGACTTGGACGTTGTGGGTGAGGTTCTCAGTTCCATAGAACAAAGACTTCTGCAGCTGCACACTCAAGGACCAGGGAGAGTTCCACCCAAGGCTGACACCCCTCCACCCACTCCCTCGCCCACCGAGGGCTGCTCTTTCCCTTATGTTTGTTGTCTGTGTGTTTGTGTGTGCAGGGTGTATGAGCAGAGCGTGCATGTGTCCATGCACATGGAAACCGGAGTTCAGCTTCAGGTGTTGTTTCTCAGGTCTGTCTTGCATTCCGAGACAGTCTCTCATTGGCCTGCCTCTGCCTCAACAACTCTGGGATTGCCAAGTGTGTACCACAGTGCTGGACTTCTTACGTGGGTGCTGGGGACCAAGTCAGGATCCTTATGTTTGTGAGGCAAATGCCGTATTCACTGATCCCTCTCAACAGAGAGCCTTCTTTATAAAAGTGTCTTGTCGTGTGTTAGTTCTTCGCTGTCCCTTCAGGAAACAAACCCACAGGACCCTCCTAGGGCCCTAACTTTATCCTTCAGAGCTCTCCAGAAAACTGGTCTCTGCTGCTTCTTGCTGTGGCAACTTCTCTAGTGACAATCTTACTGGGTAGCCTGCAGCTCCTCAAGTGCAGATGCGGGCATATTCTGTTTGTGGCTAACTTCCTAGAGTCTGGTCCAGCTCCTGGCACAGAACAAGTTCCCAACCAAAGCTTGTTCAGAGACCCAAAGTTAGACCTGCTGCTTGCCCTCTGGCAGTGCCCGCTAAGGTAAGGAAGACAGAGGTCCTGCCATGGCTGTGAACAGACTTCAGTTGATGACACAGGGTCTTGGGATGCTTCCAAAAAGGCTGAAGTTGGATGAAGTCTTAAGGATGGAGAGAGGAGGTTGGGGGAAAGGCCTGAAGGGGAAATTATATTTTATCCTGTTTACTGGAGTACCAGTCAAAAGCCACCAAAACGTCCTGCCAGCAGAACAACAGGTTTATGTCACCAAGTGCCCCGTCTTCAGATTCTATCCAGCCAGAGAAGGCAAGGGTATAATACCAGCCCGCTAGCTTCATTCTTTAAGTCCTGTCAATCCCTGAACCAAAAGATATACTGCCTTTCTCTAAATCATTGGGAGAAACCATCCAAACACACATAAAACACGAAAGGTGAAGTCTCTAAGTTCTTTGCCAGTCCCCACTCCCGTCCTTTAAGAGACACAGATGGTGGCCAGAAGCCCTGTTCAGGAGGCCATGGACACAGCTGCTGCTCTGCTTTGATCTGAGCTCTTTCACAAGTGGGTCTGTCTGCAGCTGAGGATGGAGGCGCTTGCACCAAGAGGTCTGTGTTCTGGTGACAATGTTGAGCAGAACAAAGGCGTCAGTGTCGGGGACCGAGATCCGAGACAGAAATTTCGTACAGGACTGCGCAGAAGGGGGCAACTGACTGGGTGCCCTGGTGACTACACACCAAGATTTATTTGGGAAACTACAGGAATGAGAACACATCAGGTTTGTCTGGGGCTTGGAGAGTCTCCTTGGAACATCCCTTAACACGGCTGCTTTCCACTTGGAAAAGTACAACATCTTGGGCAAAAGCATCTTCCTTTTCCAACTGACCCCTAGTCTATCCATTCACGCCAGTCTGTTTCTCAGCTGAGGGTATGAGGTCCAGCTCTGAGAAGGTAATCGTCAAGACTTCCTCCAGCATGGCCTGCTTCATCATAGATCTATTTCCCAGTGGGACCCTCCCCTCCATTGCCCTTTTTGTCTAACCTTGAAGCCCTGCACTCACCCCACTCTTCCTCTAAGGCCTTACTTTCTCTGCTTCCTTGTTTCTGTGGTCACAGCTTCTCTATAAGACTTTTACACTTTTCTCTTTGCTCCTGACTGGTGGATCCTGGCTAGGCATGTTTACTTGTTTGTTTGGCTTATTTTGAGATCTCCAGAACTGGAAGGAGGTCGGAGGAGGTGCCCAGTTGTGGGACCACAGCAGGTGTAAAGGTTTAGAAGTTTCTAGTTAACTCTACATTGTGAAGAGTGGGTACTGAATAAGCGCCACTGCTTAGATAGAAGAACAGTCCTGTACTCCTGCAGGCAGGCCGGATTGCCAGGAAGAGGGCATTATTTACCACAAAACATGCCATTCTTGCTTGGACAATCCTTCCGACAAGCGCTCCTAAATGGCCGGTGTGCTTGAGAGAAGGAAGGTCTGCAGGGCAGTGCTAACACCGTGGAGATGAGGTCCCTGCCGCCCTGGGTCTTCCCTCCTTGATGTCCACTATGGCTTGCTGCTCTCTCCATCCCTGCTAGTCATCCAGTCACTTCCTTCATAGAGCTCTGTACTTCCTTCCAACCAGCACAGACTTACTCCAGTCCTGAAGGGGATGGTCAGCCTGGCCTCCCACACATAGACCCTGAGAGAGTAGAACACATCCTTACAGGGCGTTGAAGCCTGACTGAGTCAGGACTCCAAGTCTCAGAGAACACGCCACCCATGTGGAGGTCAGAGGACAACTTTCCTTCGGGACCGGTCTCTCTTTCCACCTTTCTGGGGTTTCTAGGGATTGAGCTCAGGTCATTGGTCTCGGCCACAAGCCCCTTTAGCCACTGAGCCACCAAACCAGCCCTGCAGATGTGCCTTATTACAGTATAACTTTTAGCACAAAAATAATTCCAAGCCTTCCTTGTGATCCATCACAGGGCAATTGAACCAGTTTATAAACAATGGCTTGTGATTCTGGAGCCTAAAATTATCAAGAACAAATGAAATGAAAACTTCCAGTAATTACTGTATGTTTGTTTTGCTTTCTCTGGGCTCTAGGTCTCTGCAGCTAGGGAGGCAAGGGGATTACTCATGGTAAATTTGATTAATGTTTATTCTGTGGCAAGCTTTATGAACAATACCTTGGCAATATTATCTTATTTAATTTTTAATAATATTTTAGAGGATTTTTTTGAAATCAGAGAATTCTAAAGAACAAAGTGATAATAAAGAAGGCTTCTGATTTTACCCAAGATAAATTAAATGACATTAAAGGAAGAAAGAAAGGTTGGGTTGGGCTTTTGCTTGATTTTGTGTTTTAGAAAACGCTATAAATTCTTGAAGTTGGAAATTTCAGATGATGAGGAAAGCTGTAAAAAGTGACCCCAAATGTTAACCCCTTCTCTCTTCTTCAAGGCATCTAATGCTATCTGCAGGGCTTACTAGATTGCCTTCCTATAAAGTGGTGTAATTCTCACGTTTGAAATCCCAGAACTCTGGAGGTTGGGACAGGAGGATTGCCAAATGTTCAAGGCTAGCCTGAGCTACCGTGCAAAACCCTGTCTCAATTCCCCGCCCCCCAAATTTGGTCCTGTTTGTGTAGCTTTGACATTTTTTTTCCTACTTTTGCTTTTTAAACCAGGTGGCCACAGAAAGGAGGTGGCCGTGGTGATGAGGGATGCCCAGCCATCACCTGATGGGCCGGTCAATATGGATGCTTCAAAAATGCTTTTCTGCTGATTTAGGATTATGGAAACGATTTGCAAGACCTAAATAACAACACTAAGCTAAACTTACAAAGAACCTCTTCCTCCCTCCCTGGGGAATGTCACCTTTGGGGGCTTCTCCTGCAAAATCCCCTTTAAGGGAAGGCAGGCAAGCATACCGAAGTCCTTTAGATACATCTTTGCTGGAACCTCTTTGTCAATGCAAATGTGGAAGAATTACTCTAAAGTAATTGCAGATAGCTTCCTGGTTAGGAACAGGACTCGGTGTCCATCCCCTCTCCAGTGCTGGGACCCTGTTTGGTTTGTCGTGAATGAGCAGCCCTGAGCCTCAGTTCTGTGATCACGAGTGCCATGTTTCTCATATTCCTATCAGAGAAGAATTTCAAGTTTAGTGAAACTATGTGATATAGCGTTTAACGAGATTTGGCACAGACAATTTCTTGGGAATTACTGCTTTAAGTACCCAGCCAGTCTCACCTAATGGACCTAGTGATTTCAGAGATGAAAGCACAGGTTTCCACCCACGTCTAATCAACTCTCACCAAATAGATTCTTCAACGTTTAGAGTACTTATCACCCCCAAAGTGCGCAGTGTGGCTCTGGGTTGAAGAGAGGCCACTTGCAAGGGGGTGACCAGGGCCCAGGACATTTTTTAAGAGATTTGAAAGACTAGTTCATTCAGGTAACACCATGTTTTCCCCAAATAATGCACCTTCACTTAAAACGTGAAATTGACACCACATGAGGATCCCTTAAGATGCCATGAAACAGGGACGGCTCCCTGAGTAGTGTGTAGAGGGTACTTGATGCAATCAGCGTGTTCTACACAGGTAATTACTTTTACTACTAATGGCGCCTCCCATTCAGCAAGGGCGATAAGAGCCTGGAAGTCTACTTAATCAGAAGGCTTCTTCATTACAGCCCCACCACCTGCCGAGTAAAACCGTTCACGGGCTCTATCCAGCCGCCCACACAAATGAGAAAAATTTATTAGCGTGTGAGTAGGCTGGGACTTTGTTAGTATGTACAAAGGGAATCACCTCCATGGCTTAAAGAACGCCGAGGGCATTCACGTGCGCATTTGCGCCATTGTGAGCAGGGCTCTTCCAGAAACTTCACAAGTTTGTAGTGTGGAACTGGCTGGTGATGACTGTCTAATTCAGTATTCTGAAGCCATTTAGGGGCAGGTGGAGGAAGAAGAATGGGGGTGACACTCATGCTGAGTGACCATTGTTAATGTGCTCATCTCTGAGCCTGCTTCCTATTTGTGGGACAATGAGTAAGAATTATATTTGTTTTATATTTATTTACAATCAGTTGCATTATTAGGCATATGGGTGTTCAGAAGTGGACCATGCTTTTCTAGTATGAACAAGAAAGCCACAGAAGCTTGTGGGAAAAGTGGGTTAGGGACACAATGTTCGTGTCAGTAATGCATAAAGTGCAAAAGATAGAACCCCAGGGCTGAGGAGATGGCTCAGCTGGTAAAATGCTTACTGAACAAGCATGAAGACACAAGTTCAAGTCCCCAGTGCCCGTGTAAAAAGTCAAGCATGGTGGTGTGTGTTTGTAATCCCAGCTGAGGAGGTGGAGTCGAGCAGATCCCAGTGGCTCGCTGCTCAGTCTCTTATGCTTAGCTGGTGGATTCCATGTCAGGAGGGGCTGTGTCTCATAAAATAAGGTTAGATAATGCCTGTGGAAGACACCCAAGGCTGTTCTCTGGTCTCCACATGTAAGCATAGTGAATGTAACATGAAGTAAACATGTACATACATGTTTGCACACAGGTGAACTCACAAAGATGGAATCCGATAGAAGCAGCAGTATCATTTTCTATAAGGTAGATGTTTAAGAAAAGAGAAATATCTCAGCAGAACAGACGCTGAGCTTGGAAACGCCCTGTAGAAGTGGAGACTGGAAGGCTGCAGGTTTAGCTACTGACTTAGTAGGCGGAGGGTTCTCTGGAAATGAGACTAGGTTAAAGCATAGGGCATAGAAGGGCGTGGCTTGCAGACCACACCCCAGCTAACGCACCTGATGAGAGGAAGTGGCTGGTGCCTGTTAAGGGCAGACATTTTTGCTTGCCCCTGTTCCTACTTGCTTCAATGCAGCTGAGCATGGTTTTCTCCATCACAGTCACACACACACACATACACACACACACATACACACACACACACACACGCAAGCTCCACATTAGACTTTCGTTCTGTCACGTTGGGACAGGCTTGCATTTTTAGGAGCAGGGTGGCACACCAGATCCCCCAAGTGAATGCTGGCTAACACACAGATAACCAAAGCATCCGCCTCTCTTGAGTTCCATGACAACTGGGATTAAACTAGGATCATCTTAAATCTCAGACTCAGGGGTCATGGCCTTGGAGGGCTATGCCTTTTATAGTTGTTCTGGCTTGGAAAAAAAATAAAAGCTAAGACTCCAAGGGCTCCCTGTGATGCTACCAGACAGCTTGGAGCTGAGTTAAATGTCTGTAATTGTACCTTTGTCCTTGCCTACAACAATATCAGTTGCTACAAAGACAGTCAAAGCAAAGACAGGAAATGCTGTCCTTTCCCTTAAGTTGGAGTTGAGAACTCCCCTCTAAGAGGCAGGAATTCAGCTGCCCTTGGGAGGGAAATTGATGCTACTTTTCAGAATGCTTGATTAGCACAGGAGACGGTGGCAGACCGGCTTCTCTCCAGAGCCTTTTAGTAAGTAATAATAGATAACACGCACACAAGGCTCTCAGCGAGTCTGGAACTATAAGCAC
The DNA here is from genome assembly GCA_001685075.1 of Bramus lutescens. Taxonomy (NCBI): domain Eukaryota; kingdom Metazoa; phylum Chordata; class Mammalia; order Rodentia; family Cricetidae; genus Bramus; species Bramus lutescens. The sequence goes on along the minus strand of LOEQ01000097.1, from coordinate 273,763 downwards.
GCAGATGGATTAGCTCATTTATGATTTGAATCATTCTGTGTAATTGCTTTTCAAGTTTCAATGTTTCTTATCAAATTAGGTAAGCTGAACAAGTTTAGAAAAGGCAGCCTGGTTTCTAGGTAGCCATGCAGCCAGGGTTGACTGGGCAGCAGCTACGGGGTCTGGTGTCACCTGACTTGGGCTAAGCAGTCACAGTCAGCTAGTAGCTTTTCTCATGGATCTGACAAAATATCTGACGGAAGCAGCTCAAGGAAGGAAGGATTTATTTGGGCTCACATTTTGAGAGGGCAGAGTCCATCGTCACAGGGAAGGCATGACAGAATTTAAAGAAATAGGGATATGTACCTGAGATTCCTCCCATCTTGGCAGCCCTGGAAACAGAGAGCTCAGACCCAAACTGCCTGAAGTGACTCGCTTCTTCCCAGCTAGGGCCCACCTCTTGAAGGGTTCATGATCTCCTAAAAGAGCACTGCCCGCTGGGGCCCCAGGCTTTAAATTCACGCGTCTGTGGGGGACAACTTACCTTCAAACTATAACACAGACCAGTCAGAACCATAGTTTGGCTGACAGACAACTGTGTAAGCTAGGATTTGCACTTTCAACTGTAGCTCCCAATACGCTGGTCATGGTCGGTTATGGTGGCACACACCTTTAACCTGTGCACTCTGACAGAGGCAGGGAGATCTCTCTGAGTCTGAGGTCAGCCTGTCGAGTTTCAGGCCAACCAGGGCTATACAGTAAGGTCCTATAGAAGAAGAGAAAGGAGGAGAAAGAAAAGGAGGAGGAAAGGAAAGGAAAGAGAAGGAAAGAGAAGGGAAGGGAAGGGGAAATGAGAGGAGAAAGAAAGGGAGAAAGAAGGGAAGGAAGGAATGAAGAAAGGAAGGAAGGAAGAAAGAAGGTTAATAGCCATCTGTAATATTTAATGAGATGGAGAAAAGGGGTTAGAATGGCACAGAATCAATAACCAATGGTCATTTTTATTTGTCTACTAATTATTACTTTATTGACTGTATGGAGTCATTAATATTTTTAAAGACCGACTGACATATCACCTGGCTATTTAAAACAGAGCTGGCATATACTGGGGCCTCCGAAGACTCAGAGACCTAAGATGCCTGGTTTTCTCTTTCTGAATGCTGAGGACAACGTTCTGCCTGTCACTGAGGACCAGGGTGCCTGAGAAACAGCACGGGACATAGGAAGGTTTCACATTCCATCTGAAGGTTTATCTCCACTGTTAAGCCATCACTGGCATTAGCCACTGCCTGGCAACCCACATCAGCACTGTGGTCTTCCCTTCCCTCCCCTCTTTGTTTAATCCACCCCATCAGGCCTCCCCTCCCACTGTCCTCCTGGGAGACTTTCTCCAAGTCCACCCAGCAACTGCACCTTTGGAAGTCCAGTCCGCCTGTCCCAATCTTGCGCCGTGATGGCCTCAGGGCAACTAGTCACTTTTACACATTTGGAACTCCTTCCCACCTTGAAAACAATCCTATCTTATTTTCTCTCCAGCTCTCTGAACACTCACTCTTCAGTTTTAACACAGGCATCTTACTCCTTCACTTTAAACATGGCTGCCCTCGAGGTTTGCTCTGTATCTAAGAAGCTTCCCAGAGACGCTCCCCTGTGTGAGCATTCATTCCCTTCTATTGCTAAGGCTTCTGGCAGAGACATCAAAGTACAACAATGGAATCTACTGGAATCCAGTGGATGGTGTCCTTCCTATGTCTGGGCGAGGTCCTGCATTTTATCCCTAGGAAAACGTTCACAAAAACCAACCAAACAAACGAAACCAAACCCTTCACAGTGATCTCAAACCCAGCAGTTCCCAAATGTAATCCCAGAGCCTCATTCTCCCAAGCTTCCAGCTCACTGCTCAGTCTCTTCCTCTAAAATGGGCACACAGCCAAGTCCCACTGATTTTTATCCCCAGGTAGACTCCAAATCCCCACCACCCCCCCTGCTTCTTTTCTCTCCTCTTATCACTCTAGCTAAAGCTATTCTCTCTTTTTCACTGTTTGTCCTTCCTGGCTCCTCCTCCTGGCACCTTGGCAACCAGCCTCATCCTATTCTAATATAATCTAATTACAAATAATTTTTATAAAAATATAGTAGCCTCCTGATCCCTAAAGGCCAAGCCTAAAATTAATAAGGGCTACAAAAATTTTGATCACTTCAAATTCCCTCTAACCCATATTTTCTTTATATTGCAATGGGTTCCCTACACTAGGAAATATCCAAAAGGCACCCACTAGGTGTCAGGTCTGTTCATTCTGAGACTTAACACTTTTTTTTTTTTTTGCATGGAGGGACTATTATTTGAGAAGTTCATTTTGCAAAATGCTTTGGTGTTTATTCAATGGGACAGATGCAGCTGAATTGAAATGCTTCAGACAACATCAAGGTCCCACAGAGGCCAGAAGAGGACTTCAGATTCCCTGGACTGGAGTTTCAGGCAGTTATGAGCCCCCTGATGTGGGTGCTGGGAATTGAACTCAAGGCCTGTGCAAGAGCAGGAAATTCTCTTAGTCTTGGGAACATCTCTCCAGCCGGATGGTTCTTATTTTGAGTTGTCTCTCCAGTAACGAGATCTTACTCAGAGGTTTGTAAGTATATAGCTTTTATCTTTGGCTTATAGATATCTCTCTAAACATGGACATACAAGTTTTGAGGTATAATCAGATTAGAAATGGATATACTATATGTGTGTGTGCATGTGTGTGTATGTGTGTATATGTGTGTGTGTGTGGGCATGTATGTATGTGCATGTATGAATGTGCATGTATGTATATATGTATGTGTGTATGTGTGTATGTGCATGTATGCGTGTGTATGTGTGTATGTATGTGTATATGTGTGTGTATATGTGTGTGTATGTGTATGACAGAAGCCCTGCTGTATTAACTACTGCTCTCCTTATGATAAATTTTCATAAACAGCAACTAAAGGAAGGATGGGTTTGATGGGTTTGTTTTGCTTCCTGGTTTTCAGGGATATCAGAGTGGGGAGGGTACGACAGTGGGGACAGGAGGCGACTGCTCACTCAGTCCATGGTCAAGAAGTACAAGATGAAGATGAATGCTGGCACCCATAATTTCTCTTTTTTATTCATCCCATAATCTCAGTCCATAGGATGATGTCACCCATATTCAAGGTGGGGTTCTTCCTACCTCAGTTAGACCTCTGTGGAAATATGCTTACACAAACACACACACACACAGAGAGAGAGAGAGAGAGAGAGAGAGAGAGAGAG
>LOEQ01000097.1:252260-270464 GCA_001685075.1 Bramus lutescens | reverse complement strand
GAGAGCATTTTATCCATCCGCAAGTTGATTCTAAATGTTGTCAAATTGGCAAGATTAGCTCTCATACCTTGTCTGTGCGTGCAGTGAATAAGAGCAGCTGGTTTTCTGACTGTCACAAAGGTAAGGGCTTGGGTAACAGAAACACGTCCGCCCTGCGAATGGGGCGCGTTCCAATTTTCTGCTGCAGTACTGTTCTTTAGCTTCGGCTCAGGAGCTGAGCTTAACCTACTGCTATTTCAGCCAGCGATTCCGACTCCACAGCTACTGGCCTGCTTCTCTGGCAGTGGCCTGGCCACTCGAGCTGCAGCCTGGTGGGAATTCTGTTCCCGCAGGCACTGGCTCTGCTGCTGCCACTCAAGGTAGCTTTAACTAAATCTCTATCATTCTGTTTACAAGTAAAACTTGAGATTCAAAGGCTAGAGTGAAAACCTGCTAACGCAGAGAGACTAAGTAGCACCGAGCTAACCCTCTCTCTTGGCTGGCATCTTCCAAAGAGAACATCCTTCTGTTCTGCCAAACAAACAGACAAAAAGCTGAGCCACTCCAAATCCCTCTGTACTACTTCCAATGCATCTCCCTGTCTCTCCCAGATGCCCTCTAATGCTCTACAATTACTTCCTGTCAGCTAGTTGCTAACTCAGCCTCCTGATCTAAGGTTAATTTTATTCAATTAATGGGAATGCAAAATCGGGGTTCACGGTGTGATCGAATATCCCCCAACACAGTACTCAAAGGAGATTAGAGACTTCAGAAGAGTTAGGGAGAGTGAGCAGCCAGCCAATTCTCATTGTATCTTAGCAAGTACTATCAGGAAACTTGGTATTAATTTTATCCAAGCTGATGTAATCCAGCCATGAGTCACTCAGCCCTTTGTGGAGATAACAGATGACCTGTTCATTGCTACATTCGCGGGCCCTTTGTCAGGCTCTGCTTGGCTTTGACCTCTGCAACCTCTGATGCCTGCACTGCCCCTCTCCATTGATTCATCCTTGGCTTCCATGTACCTAACCCTCCTAACGAGAGGGAGTTTCCCCCTCTTGTTGGCCTTCCTAGCCCCGGACCATCTCAAATTGGTCCTAATATGTGGATCAGCGCCCGAGGCTCTGCCCCCTTCAGTCTTTCTGCCTCTCTCTAGCCACCCCTTCTCCCAGGCTGATTCATCCTTTCAACTGCAGCTGCACAGCTCCATCCCCAGAGGATTCTCTTGTGTCCTGATCTTGCTGAGCTTGCTCACAGTCCTCCATCTTCATTACCCTGGAGAGTTCTCCTCCCTTCCTTTCCTCTCCCTTTCCATCAAAACTTGCCTGCCCATTACCTCTTACCCTAGGGTCTTTTTCCCCGTGTAAATGCTCACAACTCCAAAACTGCATGCCAACACCCATCCTTCTTTCTTCAGTAACTTCCTGTGTGAAATGGTACTGTGTTGGCAAGTCCCTGTTGTACTTTAATCCTTTCTAACACAACACAACCCTTGAAACCTGTATGATTGGCCATAAGCTAAGCCATCAAGTCCCCCAGAGTCCCTGGTTACCACCACCTTCCCTTCCTGTTTCCTCCACCTCCTACTTCCTCCCTTTTTAAATCACCGCCAGATGAATCTTCCTGAAACTGCGTGTTGTGTGACTTCTCAGGCCTCCCTAACCACACTTTCTGAATCAAGAACAGCCTTAGAACCCCATCTGGTGTAACCACCTCTTGCTACCAATGAGGAAAGCGAAGATTCAGGCATTTGGTCTGAAGAAGTGATGGGGGAGCTTTGTCTGCTTGAGACACATGGCTATTGTCTGCTTGTTTATCAGGTACAGCACTAGCTCTTTCCCAGGCTTCGTCTGTCCCTGAAGAACCCGCCTCCTACCTTGCTGAACCATTTTGCCTTTGTCCTAGATTCTCCCAAGTTTAAAACTGAATCTCTTGCATCCCACATGCTCCATGAGTCTCCTGACTGGCAAGGATGGTGGCTTACCACTACCAACATCTTCACTCTCCTCTCTTCTTGGCCTAGTCCTTGTCAGCAATGGTGGCCTGCTTCCTGTGTCTATATTGTGCCGTCCAAACCCTTTGAATATCTTCATCACTCCACAAAGCCCTTCCCATCTATTTCACTCCATCCAAACCATTTCTGTATCTATGTTTCTCCACCCAAAGCCGTACAGTTTCTACATCTAGTCTTCCATGACTCCTCTCAGCAGGCCTTTGCCCTTCCTTCCCTGCCAGCCTAGATTCATTCATATCAATAATCAGCATCAATGACCAGCTCTTTCTGGCCACTGACACACAATGCTTTTGGAATCTGACTTCAGGTCTAATTGTGTCTCCGTTTTCAGTCTGTCCTCTAGCCAATCAATAATCAAAAATAGCAATGATTGCTCTCATGAGGTCATTGAATTAAGAACTCTCTCCTCTTCCCATTGCACAGACTGTTACCATGGTAGAAAAGGAAACGCTTAGTTCCATGAACCTGACAGTCAAGAAGGCGATCGCATCAAGGTCTGAGACTCCCTGTCTCTTTTTATTTATTTGCATAGCCCAATAGATTCTGTTCTCAATCCTTTGAACAGTCCAGGACCCGTCAGGCCCAGCACATCACCATGATCTATCGTCAGGGTAAAAAATCTCTGGGTGATGACAGCCTAGATTGACAGCGATGTTTAAATCCTAAACTATTCTCTGGATGACATTCAAGTTTTTGTCATGAAGTTTCAAAATGTGACTGGAGCCTTTTCAAAGCTTTCCACATGGTGGAAACAGCAATGACAAAGGCAGACATAAACCAGCTGTGGTCGGATGGGAAAAACACTGACCTTCGAGGCCAAATACCTAAGGAGGGGCTGGGGCTCTGATTTGGGAGTTCTGCAGCTTCAAACAAGTCTTTGCTCCCTGAGTGGCCCCTCTAAGTGGAACCCAGCTCTGAGAACACACGAACCATGCACACTTCAGTGTCCCCTGTGCCTGCCCCGCTGGGGTAGAGGTGTTTCAAGATCTTGTTTCAAAGAAATGATTTACATTTGTGTTCTCCGAGGTGCTGCTTCCCAATCTGAATCAGCCTTGATTAAGAGTCCCTGAAACTTAGACACAGCAATCACAAGTTTTCTTTCATGTGTTCATTGTTACAGGGTTTTTTTCGCCCTCGCTAGTCAGTACCTAGCCCAATAACAGAAGTGTTGAAAATTCCAGTCTTGTTTTTCCATTGCATTCTTCACAGATTTCCATATTTACATGAAACCCACTTTATTCAGCTTAAATTCTGAACAGCTCTCTCAACTCCCACAGGTTGCCTCTGACCTCCACATGCACACAGGCTCTGGCATTCAGCCCACCCACCACAGATAAACGTGACTAAAATAGTTGTAGAAGAAAGAGAGAATATTTTTTATCACAGACTTAACTTCAAAAGTGATCAAGGAAGTCTCCACAGGGGAGGTGACACGGAGCCAGAGGGTTTAGCAATACGTAAGAGGCTGTGTGTAACATGTGTCATTTACGGACCTGGAACTAGGAAGTCACACCTGTCAGTTCTTGTCCCTTCAATCAGACTTCCTGAAATTTGGAATTAAGAAATACAGAAGTATCCACTCTTTGGATATCCTAAAGTATATAACAAAAGCCTGGGCCTGGGAAAGCCCACACCATACCCTTGTGATTAATAGTCTGTGCTTTCAGTTGATATATATTCTGAGGAACAAACACTGAGGTCAGTGGAAAATGATAATTAAACATGTACATTTCACAATGCAGAAACCCCATCCATCAAGCTGGACCCCAAACTGAAAACAGAGGGATGCACTCCACTTGGCAGATGGAGTTAAAGTGTGCAAGTAGCACTCGGTTCAGCTATCAGAACCATTTCCCAGGCTGGACTGTTGAAAAGCATCCATTATTTCATCCCGTATCAGCCTCTCCCTTTTAAGAGATAATAATTTCATTGTTAAAAATGACTCACATTTACTGTATTTAAGGAACAGGGAAAAAAACATTAAGGGAAAAAAATGAAAGCCATCCAACATCCCAGCATTGAAAGAGAATTCTAACCATTAGTGAATTATATTTCAGATGTGTTTCTACCCATATGTGGTGGATGAATAAATAGATCGCTGGATGGATGGATCAGTAGGTATAGAAACCTGATGAGTGGATGGGTGGATGGATGGATGGCTGGCTGGATGGATGGATAGATGGATGGTTGGATGGGTGGGTGGATGGATGGATGGATGGATGGATGGATGGATGGATGGATGGATGGATGGATGGATGGTTGGGTGGATGGATGGATAGATGGATGGTTGGATGGGTGGGTGGATGGATGGGTGGGTGGATGGATGGATGGATGGATGGATGGATGGATGGATGGATGGATGGATGGTTGGACAGGTGTGTAGATGGATGGATGAGTGGATGAGTGGATGGATGGGTGAGTGGATGGGTCGGTGGGTGGATGGATGTATGGATGAGTGGATGGGCAGATGGCTGCATGGGTGCATGTATGAATGCATGGATGAGTAGATGGATGAATGGATCAGTGGGTGGATGGATAAATGATGAGTCAATGACTGGGTGGGGGGGACATTGCTTACATACATGAATGAGTAGATGGATCAGTGAACGGAAGATGAGTAGATAGGTAGGGAGAGGATATATGAATATATGGCTGCAGACAGATGGGTGGGTAGTGGGTGAGTGGCTGTGCAGATGAACAGACAGACAGAGCTGCACTCTTTCATCTTCCCCAAGGTTTAATTTTCCCAAGCTCATTCCTTCCTGGTGGCTCAGTCTGCCCAAACCCTCAGTACACAATAGGAGAGCATCCCTGTCTCAGATATTCAGTTATTATATTTTCAGATTTATAATGGCATTTTGAAAAACCATCCAAGCTAATACTGCTACTTTTCATCATGTCAGTGAAAGTCCATAAGCAATTTATGAATTCCATAAGTTCTTATGGGTAGGACAGAAGTCAGACATCATTTACAGTCACCGGCTAAGTTATAACAAGGACTAAGTGGACAAGGGAAGACAACTGTACTCCTGAGCTTACCGGCTGAGGAGTGGAGGGGAATGGCACTCTTGCCACCGATAAGAGCTTCTTGGTAAGACAGGAGCACAGTGGGAACCCCTCCTCACCAGGTCGCTGGCATCCACAGTACCTGTCAGTGGTTCTCAACCTTCCTAATGCTGTGATTCTTTAATGCAATTCCTCATGCTGTGATGATTCCCCAACCATAAAAGTCTATCATTGCTACTTCATAACTGCTATTTTGCTACAGTTAGGAAATGCAACATAAATATCTGATATGCAGGATATCTGAAACGCGACCCCTGGGAAAGGGCCATTCGACCCACAAAGGGGTCACGACCCACAGGCTGAGAATCGCCAACTTGTGTATTCTTTGAATGAAACCAGGAAGAGGTGGGAGTACTGAGCTTGTCTTTAGAGAAACGGTCCTCAGTCTTCTAGAGCCTATATGACTTCATCCACTGTTCTCCGACAGTATTTTCCAGTCAAGGAACAACTGACATTTGTGGTCAGAGATTTCTTTCTTATGTGGCCCGTGCTGTGAAATAGGACATTCGGCAACAGTAGTGGTCTCTAGCCATTAGCTGTCAGTCAGAACAGCTGCTTCCCCCTCCACTCTACTGTGTGTGTGTGTGTGTGTGTGTGTGTATGCTTGCATGCACGTGTGTGGAGTCCAGGTGCCATTCATTTCGTTTTGGAGACAGGGTCTCTCACTGGCATGGAATTTGCCAAGTAGGCTATGCCAGCTGAACGGAGAGCCCCAGGGATCCCGCATCCACCAGTCTCCACCTCCCCAGCTCTGGGGTTCTAAGTGCATGCTACCACGCCTGGCTTATCAAATGTGGGTTCTGGGGACTAAATTCAGGTCCTTATGTTTGCATGATAAGCACTTTGCGGACTGAGCTGTCTTCCCAGCATCTTCCCCATCCTTTTGTTTTGCTAACTGATAATGTGTCTGGGTGATCTGGGAGCAAAGTCACCCTTGATTAAGGAAGAGGGCTAAAGACTCACAGTCCAAAGTGCCACACATCTTCTAGACAGCAGGGTGAGGATTTCTTTTAGAAATAAATACAGATGGTACCACTCTCTAGGGTTCCTCATGTGTGCCTCTGGACCAGGCTGAGAGGTGACAACCATAAGACGGGCAATGAATCCCCGCATCACCAATGATGTGTAAAAGACATTCAGTCTGGGTTGCCTTGACCCGAGTGCCTGAGAAGAAGAACAGAAATGCCTGCAATATAGACAGATCCCTTCCCAGAGATGGCCTTGCTTCTGCAGCCATAGAAGTCAGAAAGTCGGCCATCCTTCATGTCCATCAGATTGCTGGGCAGTAAAGAAGGACAGCGTTGACTTAGATAGCACAAGACATCCCTGCCTCGCCAATTACGGCAGCTTNGGTGGCTTTATCTTCGGGGGGGGGGACTGACTGGCAAATTGTGAATTTAAATCTTGCAGTTGGAGTTCAGATCGCTAGTGAAACAATGTTTAGAAGCGCTTGAAAGATAGGCACTAATTAATGAACAGTCAGGCCTGGTCCCTGAGACGTGTGAAACAAAACAGGACAGAGCTCTCTGCTCTGTGTACTTCAGACGCTGACTAAGAGCCAAACCGGAACTTGACAGTGAGCAGAGAAGCCCATTCCTCCCTTGAATTCCCATGAGCCACCAATTCTTCAAGTGAAGGGCTCTGTTTTTAAAGTGTGACTTCTGTGTCGAGAAAGAGGAGTATCATTTGGGGGGAGCCAAGCATGTATGTGCAGGCTGCCTGAGGTACACATGTAACACACACGTCTTGCTAATCACATGGAGAACTGTGCCGTGCTAACGGTTTCAAAACTTCCCCTCCCTCAGACAAACAGTACCTATTACTTTAAACACTCGGGTGTCTAGTAATTGTTCAAAAATGTGTCAGACTACCAGCAATTCAAGTCCTGTCAAAAATAAATCTCCGAGACTCACTTCTTCCAGTCGGTGCCTTGGAAAAAACACGCCCACATGTCAATTACCGGAAGCCTCTGCAATGTTTCTTTGTTCTGAATTTGTGTAAACAGAAGGCGGCTCCTTTTCCTTAACAACTGTTTTCTAAAACCTATATAAATGTTTATGTGAGCCTCCATGCAACAACACCTAACCGAAGCAATAAAAGCCACCGTGTAGGTAAATACACGGCACAGTGCTATGTGCCTCTCGGTAATAAATGTTAAAGTGCGAAGGAGCAATGTCTTGACTTGTGAATTATTCTTTCACTTTTTTTTTGTCTTCAGAGGCCTGGCCCAAAACATTTACATTTTAAATTGTAAATCAAAATGATCTCCCATCAGAAAGGGCTTACAGTCTCTGGCTCAGTTCCCCATTTATCCAAAAGAGGTCACATCACAGAAAATACCAAAAGTGTAGATCAATGAATGAATGGGGAACCTGACTACTAAAAAAAAGAAATAATTTATAAAATTGGCAGCTAATTAAGACAGGTTAGTAGGGCTTTGATGTGCAATTGTTTTTCTCCTTCACTATCACTAACCAATACAGGGAGACTCTGAGATCAGAGCCCATTCCTTAGGGGAACATATGTGGGGCTGTGAGTCACAACTCTAAGTCAAGCTGTGGAGCCAAGCATGGGGCTCCCTCGGGTCTTGCACTTTAGATGTAACAGTTCTTTTGCTGTAGGACCCTGCAGTCGTCTGATCATAAAACAGCTTCCATGAAGCTTTTCTTGCAAAATCAGAATTTCAACAAGGGAAGAAAAACAAACAAACAACAAAAACAGCTAAATGTGGGTGACTCTCTCCTCTCCCCACTTCTCAGCTAGCCATATTTACTAAAGAAATAAATGTAGGCTTGAGCTGTGACCAGATGGAGGCTGTGAGGATGTAGGATATAAACCCCAAGTCACTGTCTGCTGGGGTAAATTAGAATAAGTTGGCTTGCACCGGGCGAGGACTGGTCGATATTTCACGATTAACACAGTGACAATTGCATATTAATAAGAGGTCATTTTTTTTCCCCAAGTGTCTGGCTGCCAAAACCACTGGATAAATGGCTTCCTTCCTCCCCTGGAATCTCTTTCTGTTTCTTTTCTGCTAATATGGAAACTTGAGCCTTGGGCCAGTGCGCACCAAGTGTGTGTGCGTCCGTGTGTGTGAGCCACACACATGCTCATCAAAGCATGAACCCCTTGCTAGGCAGGATTAGGAAACACCTACTAAAGTTTCCTACAGGAAATGAGAGATTTTGTTAACCTGTTCCCCTCAGGCTTCCTCCCCCACCAAACGTTCTCATCAACTTCTTTGTCACTGGGATTTAAATGCTCATCCTGTTTGGCGGATGGCAATTTTATCTAGAGAGGTAAAGCACACATTTTCTTTGACTCTCGGGAGGGTTATCGTAAGATAAGCCATTAATCGAAGGGGGCAACGTACGTATGGGACAAGATGGAATTTGAACCGTGTGGCTACCTTTTCCCATGGCGGTGCGGTAGGAAGTGCTATAAATCAGGCGTGGTCCAGCAGTCAGTGAGAGGCTCATCCTATCCATAGTACAATGACAAGCACTGTATGCTCCCTGGGTAGAGCATTAGGTATCCTAGAGTGTGTGCACTTTGAGATGTCACACTTATTCCTCCTGGGGAAGTCCCTCTTTACAGCCCACGTGGTGCAAAGAAAGCATGCCCAGTTGAGGGACAGCTAATGAGGATTAATATGGCATTTCGCAGAGGATCCTGGGCTTCTCTTTTGTGAGATAGGTCATATCCAAAAGAAGTAGAGATGTTTCCTGTGTTTCTTTTTCCTTTCCTTTTGTTCTGTTTTAATCTTGTAAACATTTTTAAGGTTCTTCAGACGTCCACTTTCAAAATCCAGTTGATGGAGAGGTTGCCCTTTAGCTGCTTAGGGGGAGCCAAGCATCTGGCCATGTTTAACACACACCTCTGAAAAGGCAGAATTAAGTCTCAAGATATTAAAACCCAAAGAGTTAATGAGAATATCATTTTCTATAGGGAAAAGTCATGGGGTGGGAGAGACAGGTCCATGGTTCAAAGCACTGGCTGCTCACAGAAGACAAGAATTCAGCTCCTACCACCCACTGACCAAGTGGCTCACAGTCACATTTAACTCCAGCACCAGGGGATCTCCTGCCTTTTCTGCCTCTGGCTTCCACGGATACCTTCACTCACATGCACACACACACACACACACACACACACACACACACAAATAAAGATGATTAAAATAAATCATTAAGACGTTTTAAATCATACAAGTGACCTACAGGCGGTATTGATCATATTCGCAAAGAGCACATTTACAGGATACTTTGTGAACTCATCTGGTAATTATTAAGTACCTACTGTGACACAGACCAGTCCTCACCCCAGTTGCCAGCTCATGCAAGTGGGACTCAGGTGACTTGAGCAATTACCCTAATAAATGCTTAACTGCCCACAGAGTTAAGTGGCATGGAAGAAAGGGCACAGATGGTAAGACGGGTGTTAGATTAAGTATATCCCTCCAGGTAGATTTGCTTAAAAGAAACATGGTAGCTGAGAATGAAGGAGTTGGCACGGTTAGGGCTGAGGGATGAGGAGCTGCAGGTAGTTCAGAAGAAAGCACAGCTTGCAAAAGTCGATCCACAAATCGATACATGTTAAAGCGGGAAGCAGGAGTTGAAGATGCCAGAGGACTGTTGTCAGAGCGTGGGGAGAGAACTGGGGTGGAGTTGGACACTACTAGGTCTGGAAGACACTGAGAGAGGGCTTAGTGTCTCTGAATCAACTCAGGGTTGTGAGTTGAATTGTGTATCCTTGAGACAGGCTGAGGTTTGAACCCCTGGTGCCTGGAGTTATGGCTCTCTGTAGAGGTAGGCCAACTTTGCAGATGCCATCAAGTTATGATGAAATCTTTAGTGTGGGCTCGAATCCAAGGACTCGTGTTTTTCTGCATCAAGGGAAATTTGGACACAGACACGAAAGGGAAGTGATCAAGAAGATACAGGGGAGGGTGACGTGTGACAAGAGAGGCAATGCCAGAGTCACTACTCCACAAGGCCACGATACCAGTCACCACTGAAGCTGGGAAAAGAAAAGGACACTCCTAGAACATTCAATGAGAGGCTGGGCCTGCCCTCCCTTTTGCCTTCCTCCTCTTCCCGGTCCTTCCTCCTCTCCACCTCTTTTCTCCTCTTCTCCTCTCCATCCATCTCCTCATTCTCCTCCTTTCCCCTCTGTACTTTTAGATAGGGTCTCAATATGTATTCCTAGTTTGTCCCAAACTTACACTCCTCCTGCCTCAGCCTCCCAAGTCCAGGGATCACACAGGTTTGTGCCACACGTCCCCTTCCTTGACTTTGTGACCTTAAACATTAATCTCCGTGGTTTTAAGTTGCTTAGCTTGGGAGACTTTGTTTCAGCTTCTCTGGAAAACAACACATCCATAAACTCACTAGAAGGAGTTTCAATGGAGGAACATGACATATTGATGACATTTGGTTTCTGAGCTCCCCCCCCCTTTAGCTGCAGAATGGACATGTTTGAATTGGAGAGGTCAGGACAGAGAAGGGAAGAGTGATTGGGGCTCTGGAGGCTGCTGGGAGAACTAGGGGTTCCGGGCACTGGAAGTCAGCAGGCATGGAAGATGTAGCTGGCTTGGTCAGGCGGGTTGGGAAGGCCACACATTCTACAGCGACCTGCAGCTCTGAGAGCGCAGATTTCTGTTCTACACTGCTATGGACTTGGCAGACCCCAACTGGAGCATTCCAGTGACAATAGAATTATTTTCCCATTTCACACATTGAATTGTTTTTGTCTGAGTTATAATTGCTTTTTACATAATAATAAAAACCCTGCTCAAGAATGACAGAGCATAAAGAACTACTTTTCACCTCCTTTACGGATGTAGCAGAAGAGGCTGTGATGGGGTGGGGGGGGAGCTGTTTCAAACTGTGTACCATTAATGACTTAAGATGTGCTTGGATCTGGACTCACGGGCTCTAAGAGACAAGCTATTGACATTGTCATTAAAGGATCAACACAATTCACTGGTCATCAACCTGGCATATAGATTATGCAAAGAACTATGACACATGCAGCTCCTTCAGGGCCCTTTGATGCTGGCAGATCGTTGTCGTTGCAGAACAGTTTGAAGAACGAGCTGTGGGTCCCCATTCCTTAAGCAAGACCTTCTTGGCTCTGTAAGAGGCTGACTGTCCCTTATGCATGGATTCAGGTGGCACTGCTAAAATAAAATACTCAAGGCTGTCTGCTTTTATATTCCTTACAGTGTTTGAATCTGCAAGTCAAACATCAGGCTAGACACCCCCATCGGTGAGGTCTCTGGTGAAGACTTCAGTATGAAGATGTCACAGTGGTGAGAGCCTATGCTGATTGTCTGGAGCCAGAGGTAGGGTGGTACTAGTCTCACTCTCTAGTGACACCTCATCTCTGGAGACCCAACTAACACCTTTCCAGGGCAGTGTCCCCAGTGAGCCAGTCTCTGCTCACTAGGCCCCTCCTCTTAAAGGGGCCACCAGCTATACAGGGGACCAAGTTTCCCACCTATGGATCTTAGGGATCAAACTGTGTCTAAACCACACTGGCTCACGGTAGTTGTCACAGAGTAGAAAGCTGAGTCTTAGCTTGAGGAGCTCAAGGCAGACATCCCGACAAAGCAGCTGTGGGGCAGAATGTGGTCAGAGGCTCATTGACCAGCTCAGTGACCTTCCATTCCCTACACCTCTACAGGGAAGGAGCTTCTGGGGATTGAGGCGCAGTGAGGGAGAACCTGAGCTATGCGGACTTGGGTGCATGAGAAAGGCTGGAGTCGGTCCCACCAGTGACTTACAGGATAGGATCCTTGCAGCAGTGGGTGCTTGTGGGAGGAGACCTATCAGTGAATGTTCCAGAAGTACGAGGTACTGCAGGAGCAGAGAGGCCTCTATTTGGGTGCCTTGTGGAGGAAGCTCAGTTTCCCCGCTGTGCTGTCTTCTATACTGTGGTAAGGGAGCTGAGGACTAGCAGAGCTTGCACACTGTGGCTATGAACGAGGATAGGAGACATCGCTAGATAAATTCTTGCAGGTCTCTATTAGCTTCCAACCAGTGAGGGGAAGGGATGAAGACATCTGCACAGAGCTCATGTGGACACTGCTGGTCATTAAGAACTCCCAAATCTTTGGCTATCTGGAAGCCTCTGAGATTCAGAAGCTGAATCAGCTCAGAGGATCTGACTCAGCTGAGATGAATTCCCTCTCACCCAGCAGTACAGGCACATATCATAAGAACTTCATTCCAAATTCAAGGTCAGTCTCTTGCTACTTAGGTACGTATACCTTGGAGACTGGCATGCACCTACTGTGGAAGAGCGTCCCATACGGCAGACAATGCTAGGAGGGATGTGGGCTTCTCTACATTCATCAGTATGATGCCCACACCAGCGTCTGCCTGCTGTGGGTCCCTGAGCAGAGGTCCCTGAAGCTCAACCATCTGCCACCTCCCTGTCACTCACACAGTAATGCTACTTAGTCTTGCACCACGACCTTCCAAATGTATTGGACCCAACTCTGGAACTGGAATGCGTTGGGATTTGGATACTGTGAACCCGTTTCCTGGTTTTTGTACTCTACCCATTGTGGTCTTTTGCAGTTTCCAAAGCCTGTTTTGCCCATCGTCTTTGTCATCTTTGGGGCGGGAGACCAAGACCTCATCTTTCTTTTCCGCAAGTGTTCTGCCTTCTATTTCCTCATCGTGAAGTATACCATGACCAAGGCAACTTGGGAAGCAGAGGGTTTGTTTTGGCTTCCAAGCTACTGTTTATCACTGAGCAAANCAAATTGGGGGGGGGGAGTCAAGCAGGAACTAAAGCAGAATTCATGGAGGAGACTGCTCACCGAATTTACAATCAGCTAATTGCCTTACACAGCCTGGGACCTACTGCCTAGGAACAGTGCTGCCTACAGTGGGCTATCCCCCCATGTTAGCCACCAATCAAGGCAATCTCTCACAGACTTGTCCCAGGCCAATCTGACTGATGCAATTCTTCAGTTAGGATTCTCTCTTCCCAGGTGACTCTCACTTTCATCAAGTCGACAATAAAAAAAACTAGCCAATAAAACAGGTAAGTGGCAAAGGCACAGAAAGATTAGATACTGAGCCTGGAGTCACAGAACACAAAAGAAATAACTACCTCAACAGTAGCAATTAATGGTGATAATGACGGTATTATTGTTATTGCTATCATTTAATTTTGTTTTCTTTGTGCACTTCTGTGTCCATAGCTTCACTAAGTCAGTATTGTTTTACCATCATGAGGATGAGATGACCCGGATCCTGAATCAACAAGGTTCACATACAGAAAGAGGTGTTAAAAAGTACGTGTGTACCAATTTTCTAAAATGACTCTGAAGGAAGATGTCATCCACTGTTTCATTTAAGCCTCAAAATACCTTTTAGCATCAAAGCCAGGGAGGTTGATGGCGAGTTCTGGGCAGTCATCCTTTGCCCTGGGTATTTGATAGTATCTCCAAGGGAAGACCACAGAGTACGGTCCCTATGTGGGCCTTTCTCCCTGGTGCTTTTTAAGCAGAACAGTTCTCAAACTTCTGTGGCCATTAAAATGATCAAAGGAGGCCACGTGTCATGGTGTGTACATGCATGTGTGTGAGGGGCCGCTGATACTAAATTCCTGTCTTCTGTGGGAACAGGAGCAAAAATAAAAAAAATTTAAAATGCTGAAGGTGTGTGGCCCATGTGTACGCATGTGTGTGCGCAAGTGTGTATGTGTGTGTGTCTAAGCCAGAGGCTGATGTCCAATGTCTTCCCTAGTTCCTTATCCTATATATTAGATCGAAGTTTCTCATTTGAAACCAGAGCCTGCCTTTGGTTTGGTCATATTTGTTGCTTTGCTCCAGGGATAGCCTTGTCTCACCTCCTGAATACTGGGATTGGAGGCAGACCGCCATGTCTACATGACTATTATGGGGTTCTGGAGACTCAACTTCAAGCTTGCATGGTATGTGCTTTATCTACTGGGCTATCTCCTCTTAACCTAAGAAATTATAACACAGTTATAAAACCACAGGAGTAACAGAGAAGGTTCAAGAAGAGAGGGGCTCAGAAACTTTCTAAGTTAATTCTGATGGAGCATAGCATTTTCTTCAGGATCTACCTTCAGAGCCTGACACATCTGTATAACTCTGAAGCCCTGCTCTGAGACACTGGGTCTCTCAAGTCAGCACCCAAGATATGCTCTCTCCTCTGACATTTTTGGGGCTTTTCCTCATTGCAATCTAGCGAATTACAATTTAAAAGCATATGAATGATCTCATAAATTCCTATTGACCACCTCGCTGGTTTGACCACCCTGTCTTGACCTTATCCAAAATTTGTATTTGAAATGTCTCAAACAATCCTTCATGTTACCAGCTCCTAAGAGCCGAGTGCGTGCCATGTAGATACAGCAATTTTCTATTGAGAAATATAAGTTCAGAGATCCACTTCTAACACACAATAGCACAAGCAGAATATCAGCTTCCTACCGAATTTAGATGGGTCTGTTCTAGACGACCATCCACTATATGTGCTGTTTGCTAACACTCACCTGTAAATTTCTGTTTATTCTTTCTTCTCTCAGCTCTGAGTGCAATCTACTTTAATTTTCCCCCTTGCCAAACATTCGGTTGCTGACAAACACACATTCAAATTTCCTTGCATATTCATGCCTACAATTTTTGTGATCAAATTGAGTGGCAGGGAAATTACTTGTGATTTTTTTCATACACACACACACACACACACACACAGGCACATGTACACATAAATGAAATTTAGAGGATATCTGATATTTTAAATACTTTGCCAAATGTGTACAGTTGTATACATCTAGATTAAATGTGATGTCTCATTCAACTGGTTCTTCAGTTATTAGGGAAGATCTTTGTGACCTAGGGTCGGGGTGGGAGATTGTAAGAACCAGAGGAAGTAGGCATCGGCCGTCAAACAGTATTTGCTGGAATTGACAGTGCCGTTGCACACATGAGCTCACAATATATGAGACTAGATGCTCTAGACCTCTGGAAGATCAAACCAGACAGCATCCCAGTATGGATGGGAGAGGGGCCCGGGAAACCCCACCCCTGTCTGAGAAGCTATTGACAACAGCTGACTGTGGGAGACAGAGAGAGTCAGTTTTCTTTGGGGCTGTGTCCCCTGAGAGGCAACCCAGGCTGCAGTAGATGAACCAACGCCCATGCACATACCGCTAGTACTGAGTGGAGCAGGAAGTTAAACAACAGCATCAAAAAATAATATGTGGAGTTGGGAGGAGAAAGTGGGGGAGGGCAAAGGAGAAGAAATTGGAGGTGAGGGAACGGGTTTGGCCAAATCACGTCATATACATATATGACATTTTCAAACAATAAGACGAAAGATCATAAAGAAATAAAAGACCACAAAATATAATGGTCCGGATGGTTATGTCTGCTTCTGCTATTTCCTTTCTGTACTGTGTCTCCCAAAAGATTCTCTCTGGCTCACTATTTTCTGCTCAAGAACCTCACACACTGCCATTTTGGGTGGATTTTTCCTATGTTTGTACAGCACTTCACAGTTTGCTGAGCAGTTTTCCCATCATTTTTATCTGATCTTCACAATAGCCCTTTGGGGACGGCACCCTTCATTTCCACTTCGCAGAGGAAATGACAAAGCCAGAGAGGCTAACGGATGATGTGATGCAGCTTCGTGGAGAATTGAAACCATCTTTTAAGAGTTCAAGATCCCACCTGTTTCGTTATACCATGGCTGCTTCCTGGTACGGTTTAAACACATAGCTCACCAGAAAGACTTCGCGGAAGATAGATGGTTCACGCCTTAAAGACGCTTTGCTGATCTCCTCTTAGGTTCTGCAACACTGACTTAAAGAGGAATGAAAGTGAGCAGAAGCAGCTTCCTGGCAGGAGAGTGGCCTCACAGAAACTTGAAGATGGTTATCTTTGCCTCAGTGGCCATGTCTCCAAGGTTTAGGGTGAGCAGACAAAGCACATTTGTTAACTTCAAAATGGAATTTGAACTAGAATCATGCAAAAGAGGGAAAAAAAATGTCTCCTTCTATTGCCAAAACCAAAGAATTGAGTCATTAGGAGAGCATTACACAAAGGAAGTCTGTATTCTTTCTAGAAACTTAGTGGATGGAGTTCCAGGTCCATCCATAAAGAGATCAGGAGAGAAACCGATATGGCCTGTAGCAGAAGATCCAAGGCCAGTGAGGTATGAACATAGTCCAGGTAGCCAGTCCCTCAACAGGAGACCCCACCTGGTGGATGAGAGGCATCCAGACACAGAGCATAAGGACTTCCTTTTTCTCCTTTCCTAGGCTCCCCTGCGGGAATACCCAGCCAGCTGAGGCAGCTCAAGTGCTCCTCAGCTCTGTTAGGGTCTCCAGGGTGAACCCCCACAGTGACCCTGTGGTTTTGTTCTGCAGCTGGTGGCCTGCACCCTGCCCACCCCCACTGAGAGGTAAAGAAGGCCCTTTCTGTGTGCAGGAAGAAGAGTTCATGTCCACAGCGCTAAGGCTGAGGCTGTGGTTCACCCAGGCTTGCCTGGCAAGCACGGGGTCCAAAGTTTGATCCCTGGACCTCAAGTTCCGTTCCCAGTGCCCACACTGGGTGACTCACAAATTCCTGGGATGATAGCTCCAAGGGATTTGATACCTTTGGCCTCCTCAGGCATTTGGACTTATGTGTGTGCATATGTGTGTGTGTGCACACACACACACATATGCACACACAAAAAAACTGATAAAAACTTAAACGTTGTTACCATGATCAGCTTTTAATTATGTATTTACTTATTTTAATGTGGGTTCTGAGGAAGAAGCGTGGGTCCCCGTATTTGCAAGACAAGTACTATACCAGCTGAGCTATCTTCCCAGCCCCTGTTGGGCTTTAATGGCTTTTATAGGACACTTTCGGGTACATGGAGAATATGCTAAGATTCTTCACGCTCTTTTATGAAACAAGATCTTTCCGCGTTTCTTCCTTCTGTTCAGGATATTATTTAGTCAGGCTGTTTTTGCAGTGCACAGAAGGACACCGAGCTTCCCAAAGGAGAAAAATAAACTTTTTTTTTTTAAATGAAATCAATTGAGTCCAGTTTCAGCTATTTCGATTAGCAAAACTCTTATGGTGAATACCCACATCCTGCCAAAAAAAAAATGTACCAAATACCATCTTTAGGAGAAAGCAGGGAAGACTCAACATTTTAAAGAAATGACTTTGGACACAAGATTGGACACAATGAGCAACTGGGAGGCTGTTTTAGGCATTAGGGACAAAGGGTTTTCAATCTAAGTAGCAGAGTAACAGCTCCTGGAAAGAGAATAGTGGGGCTGTAAAGACGGCTCAGAGGGTAAGAGTGCTTGCTGCAGAAATACGAGGATCCTAGTTCTAATCTGCAGCTACGTGAAATGGGCATGGTAATGCATACCCGTAACCCTAGGACTGTAGGAATTAGGAACAGTAGGATTGTTGAAGCTCCCTGGCTGAAAGCCTAGCTCCAGGTCCAGAGAGAGACCCTGTCACCAATTTGGTAGACCATGTTTTATTTGGGGAAAGAGGGGGTATTGACTTTTTCCCTTTTGTCTTTTCTCGGAACGCTAACCTTGTTTAACTTCTTCATTTCCTCCGCAGGCAGTGCTGTGCTGCAATAGAATTAGACGCATAGTAAAATGGCCACGTGAGAAGGGTTTATGCGTTCTGTTAAAGGCTTCTCCCTTGATAAATGGAGCCATTAGGCTCTGCGACCCATTGCATTAGTCCACTGAGCTCCACCCAGCAACTTGCCTTAAAAGTCTCACAGCCTCGTTCGAATGCTAATCAACTGCATACTGAAACCTCCGCAGCTGCAGAAGGATCTAGCATTTCCTGAAGTTTAATGCATTTAAGTTATTTGTAGAGGTGCTCTACCTGGCTAGGCAATTCAAGGCTGCTCACATTTACAGACAGGGGATCTGTACTGTGTTTCCCTGCCTGGCAGCTTCTGCCAACACCCCCCACGAGCCTTAACACAACTCCCTTTTGTTTAGTATTTTGTTTACTATCCCTCTCCTTTATTGTGAGGAGGGATAGGTTGCAGAGAAAGATCTCCACCAAAACATGTCTTTCTATCTATCTATCTATCTATCTATCTATCTATCTATCTATCTATCTA
>LOEQ01000097.1:224020-244111 GCA_001685075.1 Bramus lutescens | reverse complement strand
ACACACACACACACACACACACACACACACACGCATCAGGAACAAAGCAGAACCTTCCTTCCCCTTTGACTTTCAGGTACTAGGGTTCACAGGAGCTAAACAAAGGATCCACCCCCTTTGTCCCCTGCTGGCCCTCTTTCTCTTTTGAGGCAGGGTCTTACCAATGGCCCAGGCTGCCCAGGAAACTCATTCTCTAGCCCAGGCAAGCCTTGCACTTTCCAATCCTGCTGCTTCGACCTTCCTGGTAGCTCATAAGGCAGCCCTGTGAGGCCTTCAGAAGCTGCCTCCCAGGATCTTCCTACCACTGCGGCTTCAGCTGGATGAGGTACCTATGGGCTCTCCACAGGGAGGGCTCTCCAGAGGTCAGCCCCTGCCGGAAACTTCCCTCCTGCCTGGCCTGGCAAATCAAAGAGCCAGACATAAGTGGTGAAGGGAGAGGGAAAGGGAGTTTTCCATCCCACCCCACCCACCCGAGGCAGGATAAGGGCCAGGTGATGGATCACAAGGGAAAAGACAAGCGCATGGGGGCCACAGAAGAGTAGATGGCCAAACCCTGGGCAGGAGATGAGAGGGCTGCCTTCCCAGCAGAGCAGGAAAACAATTACTCCTGATTTTGAAGAAAAGCAGTCCTGCCTCAGAAGTCATTATTTCACGCCCTCTTTGCTTTTTTTTTTTTTGTTAATATAAGTAGGTGGAAGAATGTGTGTGAAAATGGAGATCAGAGAGCAATGGGAAGGGCCCCAAGCCAGGGCACAGAGGATCCAGCTTGATGGCTGGAGGCTCCTCCTCCACGCAGAGGTTCCAGATTCTAGTATGTTCCATGGTACAAGAGGTCACTGCCTCCTGTACCCAAGTCGTCGAGTACTAAAGGGTACACTGATGCCAGCCAACAGGTGTGAGACAGAATCCTCAGTGGGCCACTTGCACACCTGTGTCCTTGGTCTTGCCATCCCTCCCCTATATCCTCCATTCCCAGGGAAGGAAAGGCGATGGTGTCATCTACGTTACTGGGACAAAGGAAACAGGGCACCCATGCATGGGAAGTGCTGATGTGGAGAAGGATTTCAATCCGGAATGTATTTTATCCCAGCAACACTCTCCTATCACAGCTCTGATAGAGAGCGATTTTTGTCCCCAAATGGCCCATAGGGGTCCTTTTCCTTGGTTGTCACATTAATTTTTTAAAGATTGATTTATTTATTATGCATACAGTGTTCTGTCTGCATGTATGCCAGAAGAGGGTGCTGGATCTCATTACAGATGGTTGTGAACCATGATGTGGTTACTGGGAATTGAACTTGGGACCCCTGGAAGAGCAGCCAGTGCACTTAAACTCTGAGCCATCTTTCCAGCCCCACAGTAGTTTTTTAACTCCAAATTATTTGTAGTTCCTCTGTTCTTACCTATTTAGCCAAGTTCCAGACAATGGGATGCTCATGAAGGCGTTACACCTTTAAGGAGATCGGCTTATCTTTCCCTTTCTATTCCTTTCCCTCCTGGCTGTCACGTGCGTGTATGTGAGCATGCGTGCTGGTATAATGGCCAGAACTAGAGCAGCCAACTTGGACCATGAGATGGAAACCCAACAGATTTAAACATTGAGGAATATCTGAATAGTTTCTGACCCCTACCTTCACTTTTAAGAAAGAAGCGAGTGTCGACTGCATTAAAATTTTGTGTTTTAGAAGAGCTAGAGTACTTTTGGGGAGAGTCAGAGGGACATCAGCTTAACGTCAGGATTTAGAGAAGTGGATAAGGAGGCTGCTGATCACTTGGGAGGCCCTGATTCAATCCCCAGTGCTGCATACCCACACAGAAACAAATACAAATACGCTTAAGGATGCAGCTCAGGGTTAGAGTGCTTGCTTAGCATGCACGAGGCTGGGCATCCAACCTCCAGGACCACAAAACAAATGAGTTAAAGTCTGGGGAGTGCACATAAATACTCTGATGTTTAAATCCACCTTGAAAGGCCAGGAGCTCTTGGGACGCTGGGGCCATATTTCCTCACCTTCAAATGTCCCTGACATGGGGAATGCAGATCCTTATACAACAATTCCTTTCAGGTGTGTTCAGCCTTGAGACAGGGTCCTCTGACAGGGCAGACCCGTGGCCCTCCTGCCCCAGCATATACTGGAAGCTGTCATTCCAAACCCCTGGGGGAAGCTTACTTGGAGTGTAGCGTCCTTTACTACGGTAATAAAGACTTATTTTGTTGTGTGGAAAATATCCAGTGAAAGCAACATAAGGAAGGGAGGGTTTGTTTTGGCCCACAGCTAGAGGATGCTGCTCATTACGGTGGCGAGAAGGTCACTACGGCAGGAGAGTGAGGTAGCTTGTCACAATATAGGCACAGTCAGGAAACAGAGTGACAAACTCATGCTGGTGTTCAGCTTGCTTTTCCTCACTCTGAGACCCCAGTCCATGGGACGGTGTCCCCTACATCCAGACTGTGTCTATCTGCCTCAGTGAAACTCTTCTGGAAATACATCCACAAGACACACACAGAGGTGTGCTTCCTTGGTGACTCTAAACCCTGACAGCAAAGGCAACTGTCATAACCGAGCAGCCTCCTGGGAGCATAGCTCACTGTTACTATCCTTCTACGCAGGCAGATGTCCCAATGCACCCAGAACTTGTTTAATGTTGAGGCGCTTTGTAGATGAGGCTGGCGGGTTCTAGAGAGAACTCCGGGCCAGTGCCAACTCTACTTCATAGACTGAACTCCGTAGGCTGGGAGGCAAATGAAAACTCATCTGTGGAAAATGAAATAGGTTTGCAAAGAGGATTTTCCTGGGTAATTAACAGTTAGCTTGTACTGCACAGACTTGTAGCCACTGTTCTCGTGGTGTTGTAAGCTGTGATGACTTCAGCCCGGAGTGATAAAGTCCCTGTCATCACATGACCTTGCTCAAGTCCAGACAGCCTGGGTGACAAACAGAAACTCTGACACCCGGTGTGGCCAGAGGGCTCTCAGGCTGCTCAGCGGAGCCACGGGAGAAAAGGCCAGTCCAGGTGGTGAGTTGAGCTGGTGGTGGAAGTTGCAAGGCTGTGGAAGGTTCCAGAAGCTCATTTTCTGTGAAGGTGCATGAGCAGATACACACAGTTGGCTCACACTGCCTTCCCCAGATGGGTTCAAGGCCAGAACTAATGGTGATTGGTGGCTCTGTGCTTGCAAACCTCAGGCTTTGGCTCTGAGTCTCCCTCTGCCTTCAGCCCCCCTGACGGAGACACTGTCCAGACCATGCTTGGCAGATGCGGGAATGCTTTGAAAGTTTGGGAAGGAATCTAGGGCCCTCCCCGAGTCTCTTGAGTCTCGGAATGTCAGGATGAGAAGAGACCTCTTCAAGCTTCTGGCATGACCCATTCGATTCCCCAGACAGGGTACAGATATGGGGTGCGGGGCGGNGGGGGCGGGCAGGACAGAAACATGAAGCACACCACTGTTATGCTTATTGGTCACCTCCCCCTACTGTGTGTGTGTGTGTGTGTGTTTTCTCCCTGATACTGCTGCTCTTTGTCCTTGTAAGAGCCTGCCTTTGATGACCATGCTCCGGCATTTGGGTGAACCCTGTCTGTTGTTTGAACTCCTTGTGACCAGAAGTCATTGGCACCACTCACAGGTGTTCAGGTTTTCATCTTTTCTTTCAAGACCTTGGACGCCATTTGATACTTAGCCCCGCCCCCCGTCCCTACCCCAGCAAGTCAGCAGAGCTTGGCCTCGAGTGAAGAGAGTTTGGATAGATTCCACTTGCCCTCCTTCCCCACACAGACAGACTGAGAAGAAAGGAGAGCCCAGGATGACCCAGGATTGTCGTGCAATGGAAGGGAGGGAGGCACAGGTTTTAGTGGCCATGATGATCTGGGGATTGGTCTTGACCACAGCACATCCTGTCAAATCCTGAACATGCAGGAAATCATGTTAAAAACACAAAATAGTCCAAACCAAAACATATGCTGTTCAGTCTGTATCCTTAAAAGCTGGGGGCTCCCAAGTGTTCTTGAATTATATTTCAAAGTTGGGAAGAGGCCGCCTTAAGTCTTGCAGCACCAAGGTTTTTTCCTTGAGTTGGCTACTCCTGTCCACTCTACAGGAACTGACTTGCTGATGGTCACACTGGTATCTTAGGAAGGGAGAGCTGGGAGCCTTGTGGGGCCCAGAGATGATCTAGTTGTCTGTTTGGGTTTGGTGGTACTGCAACTTGAACTCAGAATCTCTTCGGTACCAGGCAAGTGTTCTACCACTGAGCTACAACCCAGGTCCTCTTAGTTCTTATCTTGAGACAGGGCCTCACTAAGTCAATCTGGCTTATGGTGATTATATATATATATTTATAACAAATAAAGCTTGCCTGAAGATCAGAGTACAGAGCTAAGCCACTAGTTAGCCATAGAGGCCAGCACATACCTTTAATCCTAACACTCAGGAGACAGAGGCAGATGGATCTCTGTGAGTTCAAGGCCACCCTGGGCCACATGAGCCTGAATCTGTCTAAAAGAGAAACAGAGCTCCCACAAAGATGAACCCAGCACTTGGGATCCCACACTTCTAATCCCAGCACTAGGAAGGTGAAGAAAGGAGTTATACGGCTGGGTGGAGAGGGGACTAGGTGGGAGGAGAAAGGAGCTCAGAGCATTCAGAGTTTTCATGTATAGAGATGGAGTCTGAGGATTCGGTAGAGATAAGAACTAGTAGCTGGCTGCTCTGCTTCTCTGATCTTCAGGCATTAACCCCCCTATATCTGACTCCAGGTTTTTATTACTAAGAACAATTAGAATTTGCGCTACACTGGCTACCTTGAGCTGGTTGTACAGCACAAGCAGACCTTGAACTTGTCATCCTCCTGCCTCTGAGTGGTGGGACTATAGACCTGAACAAATAGGCCTGACTCACAGAGGGAGGGTTCCATAGCAAACCAGGGCCTCCCTGGGGGCTGTCTCCCCTAAGTCACATACAGCAGATAGCACAGTGGCCCTCTGCCTCCCTCAGAATCTACTTTCCATTGCCACCTTGGCCTTCAACCTCCCTCAGATCCTCAACCTGCTTCCTACAACCACACTTAATGGCATGCTGGCTCTCAGATCTCCTCAGAGCCCTTTTCCCACAGCTGCACTCAGCTCCATCTTGACTTTAGTCACCCTGAGTTCTATCCTACATTCTTCACTCAGCATCGTTTGTACCTTTCTCCTCCTTCTGATCTTCCCCCCAGCAGTCATACTGAGCTTCAACTTGGCCTTCAGCTTCCTTCTTGTCTCCCCATATAAGCATTTAGCATCTTTTTGACCTTCACAGCCCTTCAGATCTGTCTCCCTACAGCCACCCTTAGTGCCATCTTGATCCTCAGATGTTGCGATGCCAACATACTGCATCATGGCTTCAGGACACCAGAAGGGTACTATCTCCATGCTGAAGCCCCAGCACTGGTGAGAAAGAATCCCTTCTGTTTGGGAGTAGCCATGGATACCCTGTTCATGAAGAGCTCAGGCTCCTTGGCCAATCTACCATTCCCAAAAACTTCAGCATGCTTCTCAAGAGTTTAGCTGACACCAGCCTTGCCCTGGGGGCTGTTTTCTTGGTCTGAGGGATGGTACCAATATGACCACAGTGCTTCCCTAATATGAATATGTTTGCAAACCCTTTGGAAACACATGGAGACATCCTGTCTTCAAATAAAGACGAATGGTCGGGAAGAGGGGGGAGGCCGTCCTTGTATCACCGTTGAGCTCAAAGCTGGAACTTCACTCCCCTGCCCTTCCAGCAACAACATTTGCGCTGGAGGATCAGAAATAAAACAGTGTTTTCCACAGGGTGGTTTTTTTTTTCTCTTTCCAGTACTTGATTAACAATGTTTATTTCGACAAATTCAAATACTCACGAAGGGCATAAAGCAATTTCTTCATCTTGGCACTGGTGATATTTGAGCTTGACAATTCTGTTATGAGGTCCTCCTGTGCCATGAAAGATGAGCAATTGCTGATGCTCAAATCAATGTTGACAGCATCACCCCCACCCCCTGAAAATAGTGACGGCCAAAAAATGTGACTAGACCTCACCAAATGTCCCTGATGGGGCCAAAGCACTCCTGTTGTTCCCACCCCACTGCAAAATCTTAACTCTGGGGCTCACTCAGAGCTCTCTCCCTGTGGCTCTGCACCACACTGGTCAGCACACACCATTTGCATCTCCCAAGCATCTTCCTGCACAGAGTCCCGCGCAGGCTCGTGGGCTAACCTTTTCCTCCAAATTGGGGTCACGCTATTTTTGACAACCTGCTAAAAATTTAAAGTATATCCTATTTACCCTTCCACATCAATATTTAAGTTCCACATATTTTTAACAAAGTTAAAGATGGAGATGGGAGCCCACTAGATTCACACTTTCTAAACTGATTTCCCACAGTGATAGGCACTAAAATATTCCTAACATCCCTTCCTCTCGAAAATCCCACACTAAATAGTTTCCGTGCTTGTACTCTTAAATGTTTTATTGCTGCTTCCAGTAGAACAGGCAGATCAAATGGTATGGACACGGAGTAGCGATGGATTTTAGCAAATGTCCCAGCAGATGGGAGCCCCCAGTAGATGCTTCTGTAACCTACTAGCCTTGGAAAGCAAGAGTACCACCTCTTTTGGTTTTAACTTCCTTAGTAGTAGACTAATCAATTGCTTGGTTAAAAATCAGTAGCTCTGAAACTGAGAAGTTGCTTCAAAATAAAAGGAATTTAAGCCCCAGCTCTGCCCTTCCCCACACTCTGCCTCTCTGAAAGTCTAAACGTTTAAGCTCCACTCTCCTCTAGGATCATGGACCGCAATAGAACACCCTTCCAGCCATCTTTATCAGAATGCATCAAGATTACACACATTAGCACGGTATCATAACTGTTTGCGGGGTGTGCTGTAATTATCCATTGGTGTTAATAATGAGAATCGGGAGACTGTGGGGGCCGAGTGAAGACCCAAAGGGCACACATTGTAACAACTAAAGAACTCTGGGCGGCAGAGGTTCTGCCGGCCTGTGCAAAGAGGCCCCTCAGGTGGTCATAAAATGAGCAAGATAGAAGGGAAATATTTTCCCTCTGTGAAGAGATGGTGATTAATATTTGAGTCACTTGATGCTTGTGACTCTTCAGGGGGATAAATACCTATATTTATATATATCCAGGGGATATGAATATACATGCTTTTAAAACGCGCCTCCGTGCATTTATATAAGTGACTTTTCTAGGCATATGGGTTTTCCCTGTGCCTTGGGACTGTTCTGCACTGCACATTTCCACACAGGGTAGTTTCAGAATGTTCTGCTCTGTTCTTCCTGGGACTCAAGTACCCCCACTTTTGGATTGTCAGGATAACTGGTACTCAGCATTAGCTAGAGACAGCCAGGTAAAATATGAGTCCATGCCTGCTGGGGGGAGGGGGATGGTCTTCAAGGACCACCTCATCTCTGCCTTTGCGCTCTTCCCCCTCTGTCAAGTGCAAGGGGACTCTCAGCCAGTGGACCTGAGAGATGAGCATGAACTCAGAGCCTGGCTGTAGCATCAGATGCTCGAGTTTAATGGACTGCATGGCAGGACCTCGTTTCTCTATCTGCAGAGTGGGAACGCACGTGCCGTGGAGCTTCCTGCGGATTCACTAAGACAACATCCAGCCAGTCATGTTTATTTAGCTCTGCTTACTGAGTGCCTGGCCTGGTGAATTGACAGCAGTCTTTACTGAGAAGTTGCCCCTTTCATCTTGCTAGGCTTCCAGTGTCCTATGGGCCACCTCCTGGGTTGGCTTGGGGGCTGAGCAGGGGCCACAAATGGTGGCTTGCGTTGAACAACAGACTGTGTTAGGTTTGGGCGGAGGAACCAATCTGAGCCAAGAAAAGTCAATCATGAGATGTGTACTAGAAATGTGATAAGGCAAATCTGGGGTGACTGCCTTGTTAGGGACGTCACCTTCCCTTGGCATGTTGTGACATCCTAGGAGTAGGCGCTCCCAGAAGAAAGTCAGTATGGACAGAAGAAGACCAAGTTTTGATGGCATCACTGAGTTCTTAGCTCGACTCAGTCATTGCTGGGGCCTGCCTGGCCTTTTGGGGATATGCAGCAATACATTCATCTTCTTGATTTAAACTCATTGGGTTTCCAACCACTCGAAACTCAGAATCCTCACTAATAAAATATGCAAAGGCTTTCTTGCACTGCCCAGTAATGGGCACACAAGGAAACGAGGTGGGGACTTAAGAGAGTTCCTGCATGCTGCTGCCGAAGGGACAGGACGCCTTTCCCTTGGCATCTGAAAGAAAGCGCTGAGTGGCAATGCTGGGGACCAGGCTCATGGGCACAGTGACTAAGAAAAGCAGCCGCAGTGTGAATAGAAACAGCCACAGGAACCCAGGACCCAATTTACTCACACCTGGCCCTGTGCCAGGCCAGCCGCAGGTGTCAAAGTCAGGGAGGGAGCAAGGGCTGTCACTTAAGGAAGAATGCTGATGCAATCGAAGCCAGTCTGTCATCAGCTGAGGAGTCACTTTGGCACCCAAGGGGTGGGGGTGATGGCTGCAAGGTAGACACTACTGATCCCAGCAAATAGAACTCTACTGCAAACAAACCCTGCCACCAGCACAGGACTCTGACTGCAGGGAAGGGCCAGGTCTCATAGTGATGCTAATTAGCATCTCATAGATGCTAATGGGGAGGAGTTACAGTACCAGGGGAGCAAAGTTGGCCTCAGAGAACTCAATCCCCCCACCACCACCCCATCTCACTGCCTATGATAGCTAGGTGTTTGCTTATTTTTTCAGATTGTCCCTGTGGTGTCCCTTTGCCTTAGCCCTCCCTTCCTCTCACAACACAAGCTTGCTCCTCCAGCAAGCCTTTACCCCAGGATCTAGTCACAGGCCTTCTCCCTTGGAATATATATTTTTTTTCTACAAGATCTTTAGCGTGTCTCCCTTTACTTTATCCATACCTTTCTAGAAATGCCGCCTGGTCATATAGTCTTTATCTGAGCAGCCCAGCCCACCCCGACACTGTCACCTGCCCTTCACACATCACTACTGGACAGGCAGTCTGTTAAATTTACTTAGCACCGGTCTTTCCCTTCCAGCATAGGGCTCGCCAGTGCCCTGAACAGTGTCAAAGCTATCGAAGGTGCTTTGTAAACATTTGTTGAATGGATTCCGTTGTCTAACACATATCTGCTGTTAGTCTAACACACTGTCTGCCACAGATGTTGACGAAACAGCAAGGGGAGAGAGCTGAAGGTGCCTTCTCACCCCTGTGGGCGAGCAAGGTCCATGTGGTCGAACAAACCAACACAAGCCTGGGTTCACCCCAGAAGTGGGGGGTTCTCCAGAGAAGCGAAGGGTGACTGGAACATGGCAATGCTTATTCTCTGTAAGTTTCTTTTCAGCCAACTCCTTAGGGTGTAATCTGGAGATGAAGTGCTTGCGAGGGTGAGCAAGCGAGCACATTTTCCTGTGTGTGGACCAGAGAGGTGGAGCATGGTTGCATCCTTGCGCACGGAAGGGCTAGCCTGTGCAAAGGCCCAGGGGCAGGGGGAACTTGGCTTCTGGTCATATGTAATGGCAGTTAGTATGGCTGGCAGAAGAGAGGAGACGGAAGACAGCATGAGAGAGTGAGTGAGATGAGGAGATGGGAGACTCCAAAGATGGAGGTGTGGGGTTTCCCCCTAGGAAGAGGCATCCAGGAAGCTATCACTTTTAGGCTTGTTTGGGTCTTTGGTGAAATGGATTTGATACAGATACAGGTGGGAAGGGAAGTCCACAGGGAAGGGCCATGCCAATGCCTTGCTAGAACAGGTATAGAATAAAGCCAGCTGGGATGCATATATCTGCTCCTTAAGCCCAAAGGCTTATGGGTAGAAATGACCAGAAATGAACTGGAAGGAGCAAGGGACTTGACGCAGGACTTTTGTATTCTTGTGCTGGCATCCCTGTCTGAGGCCAGGCTCGGCTAACTGTCCACTAGCAGATTGCTCGCCAATATTAGTGTCACACTGGATGAGGACAGGTGCTGGAAAGCCCCAACTGAGCAGTTCTCTGAGTCCTGGACTGACACCCCAACCCTGCCATTGAGTTAGTATTCTACTCTACCTCAGGAAGTGGTGTTGGAGAGAGGGTGGGTCAGGCACCCACAGGCAAGTCCAAGCTTCCTGCGCCCTCATTCAAGTACTGGGGCCTCACAGAAAGTTTAGCTGTGCATCCAGTATCCGAAAATGAATCCTCTGTATTCAAACAAAAACCTCACTCAGAGGTGGGAGAAAACTCAGCTGGAAAAATGTTTGTCAAGCAAGCCTGAGAACTCGAGCTCAATTCCCAGCACCATGTAAAAAAATCAATCTGGGTGTGGATGTTTATAATCCTATCACTTAGGAGGCAAACACAAGAGGATCCCTGGGGCTGGTTGGATAGCTGGCCACCCATTCAGTGAGCTCTGGGTCAAGGGAGAGACCCTATCTTCAAAAATAAGATAGAGACAGACTGAAGAAGATACTTGACATTCTACAAGCACTAGCACAGAAGTTCAGATGCACCCTTGTATACACACACACACATGAAAGAGAGAGACAGTCAGAGACACACACAGGGAGAGACAGAGAGAGACACATACACATACAGAGAGACAGAGACAGAGACAGAGAAAGAGATAGACAGAGAGCCTCATTCTGACGTGGAAGATTCTCTGGAAGCCTGGTCACTTTGGCACACATCTGTACAGATTGACCTGAAAGCCCACCAGAGCAAGTTACGGCCCAGATTTTGCTGTAGCCATAGGCACAGGTCCTAGAAATAGGTGCTGCTGAAAAGCCAGAGACCCAGAATAACAAAGACGACAATCTCAAGACACTTAGAAAGCGTTTGCTTAGAGAACAAGTTGAGCTGGAGACACTTTGCTTCATCAAGGGCTGTGCAATTTTGGAAGCAAAGTACTTCCCCTGGCATTGCAGGTCCTGGTGAGAGTCTGCTGGGTCACAGGGGGAGAAACCATAGGACGGTGAAATCACACCAGATTGTACTTTGCTTACACAAGTGTGCTTTTGGGCAGAATTCTCTGAGTCTGGGCCAGGAAAGACAATCCCATGTCTGTCTGTCCTTTCTGGATTCCCACAGCGTATCTCTGAGGGACCTGACTAGAGGGACATTGTGGAATTTGAACCTGGAAAGCCACATCATGGAAGTGATCCTTATTTAGCTATAGCAGAGTGTTTCCTCAGAGAAAGTAAAGGAGATACAATTGAAGTCTCCAGAATTAGGAGGATTATAATACACTAATACAACACTCAAATTATAGTGATATGTGTTTAAGCAAGGCGTTACTGGAAACTATTGAAACATGAAAAATACATAGTAATTAGAAAAATATTTGTGATATTTCCAGTAAAATGGCAAGATGAAACAAATCAAAACTATATGATTTCACTTAGACATACAAAACAAAACTTATTTGTTCAATGGTATTACCATCTATTTACATAAATATGTAACACATGCTATATATAAACATATAATCATGCTATGTATAAACATATAGTTATGCCTCCCTAAAATTCTGTATACTTAATGATTATATCACAGACTTCTAAAATAAACATATATAGTCCATATGTAAATACTCTATAATAGAGAATATAAAGTTAATCTCTAGCTCTCATATATGTAACTATTACATACATATTGCATATATTATACATATGTGCTACATTCAGAATATAAATTTACTGTTACCTTTTAAAGCTTTGTGTGTGCGCATGTGTATATGTTGTGTGTGCTGCTGTACATACACACATATGCACATGAAAGACAGGAGTCAATGTCAGGTATTGATTCTCAGAATTTGTCTACCTTGTCCATTTTTGTTTGTTTGAGATAGTCTCTCACTGGTATCTGGGCCTGGCTAATTCAAATGAACTAAATGGCTATCAGAGATGCACTTGTCTCTGCCTCTCAGCCCTGCAAGGACAGGTGAGGTGTGCCCCACAACACCCAGCTGGGTTCTGGGGACGGAAATGGCAATCTAAAGGACAGTCTGACTTGAGAGAGTGGTACTGAGAACTGATTAGGAAGTGCCCAAAAAGCAACACTTATCTTACTGTCTACATCAAACACTGCAAATGCAGATACTGTTCTACCACCGACTCTCTGATAAATTTATATAAACCTCACATTCAGAAGTATTAATCTGATGCTTTTTACATTTTTTTAAATGGGTCTTTTCAAACAAGTTTCCTTATGTATCCCTGGCTAGCTTCGAACTTGTGGCAGTCCTCCTGCCTCTGCTTCCCAGAAGTGATCTGCCTGATATTAATGGCTCCCCTTTGCTTCTTATTTTTGCAATGTTTACAAGGCTTTGCCCTGTCAGGCAGCTACACTTTGCTGGTCCATAAATAGGTATTCCTATGATCTGAAGTCTGTAGGCATTGCTTGATTTCTTAGTTTTCATTCAGCTGTGAGCTTTGTGGGAGCAGGCTCATCACCTGCCTCACTTCTCCCCATGCCCCATCAGAAAGCAAATAAATGATATAGGCTGAGCTATGTTGGTATAACCTGGCCCCTGCTCTATTCTTAGAGGAACATGACTTCTCAATTAACACACCGATTCATCTGCGTCTTATCTTATAACTTAGGCTCATCAACTTCCACTCTATTTGCTCTGAAGTTTTAATGGGACATTCTTTTAAAATTCCTTATGACCCTGAGTAGGTCTCCGGTAAATACTGAATTAAAATGAAGTCTTTCCAGACAGTTGTCTTGGCTGAGTGCCCTTTTACCCAGATCCACTGCTGATAGACTGTCTCCCAGGAGCTGTGTCCTGGTGAGGGGAGGGGATGATAGAAAATTCTTCAATATAGAGATAGGGGCCCAGTGGCAAGCCACAGAGGGGAAGCCAGGGACAGAGATGCAGCTGAGGCCTTGGGGCTGGGCTGAGCATTAGGTGACAGAAACCAGCAGCCACATTCTCCCTCTCTCTTTCTAGCCACAGGCTGTGGGCTCTTCTCTTGGATTCTTGGATCTCCCTCATCCAGCTCCTTTGTAATACTCCTCCTCATCATCCAAGAGCCTCTCACCTCCTCCCCCTGCTCCCTCATGGCTGCCCATTAACTACTGAAGCAAACACCCTTGAAAGGGTCCTCAGACTCTCCTGATCACAGAGCTGAGACACACCTGTCAATGACTTTCCCATCATACTTAGAACCCAGCCCAAGTGTTTAGCTCTGAACTCCCACAGCAGCAACCTTCTGCGGACTGTGGACTCTTCCATGTACTACTCTCTGTCTAGACAACGTGCCAAGAGCCCTGAAAAGAACATTTGAACTGCAGGGCCTTTGGATGTGCTAAACCCTTAGCCTGGGAGTGTTGGTTCTCAAGTGTTTATTTGATCCCTTCTATTTGGAGATACTGTCCTATGTCCCTTCCTCAGCAGGACCTTCTGTGACAACCTTCAACAAAACAACCATCCTCTTTTGTTACCAGGAAGCCCACCACATCTAAAATTATTGATTTCCTGTGGCCGTTGCCTATTATGTCCACTCCATGAAGGCAAGGACTTTGATTATCCGTGCCCTTCATCACTGGGTGCTGAGCACCCAGAATAGTGTTTGGTGATGGATTTTGAACGTCTGTGTCAGACATTATATTTCTCAAAAATGATTGAAAAGAATATATTATCAACCTATTACCCACTAACTAGAGTATGTCTAACATGGCTACGATTCTATTCAACTCATAGGGAAGGGAACAGCCTTGGAGTTATTCAACAATCTGTTCAAGGCTAAGTGGCTGATGTTTCTAAGCCATGAACATCATCCCAGCCACCTGACTTGGCAGTCTGTGTTCCTACCATTGCTGTCTATTGTCTCCTTCTTGCTGATTAGCTACTGAATGGCTTATTATCACACTAAATTAGACTCAGCCTAGTCAATTACTCATTGATTCATTCTGTTCATCTAAGAACTCCGTGTACTGAGGATATCATCTGGCTCCTGCCCTGCAAGACTTGATTGTTAGCTCGGTCTACAAAGTCTGCCATGGTTATCAATTCTACTGAAGGTGGCTTGGATAAGTGGCAATGAGACAAGGCTGCACAGGGTTTTGGGGTACACCAGAAATGGGTGATCCCTTTCAAGGATCCAGGCCCAGCCCTGGCCCTTCAAAGCCTGTACAATTCCAGCTCGTCCATCCCAGTAAAGCAGTGCGGAGGGACAGTGTGCAATCACGTGAACTTATTCATGGGCTGGAGAGGGGTGATGAAGCCAAGGTCCTTTTGCATCACATCTTCACTCAATGCAGATGGAGGCTTTCACTAACTATACTCAACGAGTAAACAAAACTTCCAGAAATTCAGGTTTATCATTCCACAAGCCACCTGCTTTTAGATTGCTCTACTTGTACCTAATTCTCAGTTATTTTTTTAAAAGACTATTTTCAATAACAGAAGTTGGTTTTGCTATCTGGTCGTGTGATAGCTTTCTTTCTTTCTTTTTGCTAATGATTTTGGAGAAAGTCAAAGCAGCTGTCAATCAAATTCTAACGCTTTCACTCAGTGTGTTTGAATTGATCCTGTGCTCTCCCGATGGGGCAGTGGAAAGTTACTGAGGTCCAGTTGTCTACAGCAGCTCAGAGTTTTGATGTTTGAGAATTTGAGTCGGAGCTGGGTTTGCATTCCTTTGCATGCAGTGCTGTACAGTCCTGTCCTACTCTGTGCTGTCAAGGTGGAGGAAGGTTCTGGAAAGCATATATTAGTCAGTCTGCTCATGATGCACTTGGAGAAACCTAGGTGATATGACTGAAACCAGCGATGCGGGATTCCCCAGACCTATGAGGATGCTGCTGGCGTAACACGGAAGCCTGTTGACAGTCAACTTGGTCTTCAAAGTTGAAAGATGACCCGGAAAATAGTCAACCCACAACGCAGCAACAGAGCTGTTTTATCCTTACGCAGCAGCATGAAACAGGGCACGTATTTGCATCCTTACTTATTTTCAAGTCAGAGACTCACTCTATACCCCAGGAATTTACTATGCAGTCCAGACTGGCATCAAAATCATAGTGTCCTCCTGCCTCATCCTCCCAAGTACTGAGATTACAAATGTGTGCCACTATACCTGACTATATTCTACACTTAATCTTTTTTACATTTGTGTGTGTGTGTGTGTGTGTGTGTAGGTCACATGTGGAGGTCAGAGGACAACTTTCAGGCACGGAATCTCCCCTTTCACCTTCATGTGTGTTCTGGGGATCGAACTCAGGTTGTCAGGCTTGACGGCAAACACCATGCCCACTGAGCCATCTTACTGGTCGTATTCTACTTCTGTATTATTGGCAGTTCCATAGACTTCTTTTTCTTAACAGAGCCATCACTAAAAAAACCGAAGGAATCACCTGAAAGGTTACAATGGTGACAAGATCATGAGCTGTAGGCAGAGTCCAGTTTTTCTGTAACCTTACAGGGCCACCATGAACCATCCTCAAGGAAAACACACTGGTGGGGTGCATGGCTGTAACTGGTTCCAGTGAAGCAGGGACCATTATTATCTGTTTCACAGAAAGGGGGAAAGTTCCAGAATAATGGCTGACTGGCCCCACATTGCACAATGGTGAGTGTGGTAAGAGTGAGTTTTGTGCCTTGGCATTTGCACGCCCACAGCCCTGGTCCCAAGTGCTGTGTTGGAAGCCCCCTGGAAGGCACGGAGCTGGAAAGAGCTAATCAGGAGGAGGAGAGAAAAGGGACTCTTGGGAAATCTTTATGCCTCCTTGTCTGTTCTCACAAGTCCAGTTCAAACTCAATTCAGCAATGAGAAATGATCTTTCCCCAGGGTCTGATCCCCTAAATGCTTGGAGGATGAACTCGTCGCTTGTCTCGCCACTGAATTATTCCAGGGCTCACAAGACACTTGCTGGCCTCTGGAACCCTACGTCATGACTGACAGGGGTCTGGCAGATGGCTTTAATGATATTACCAAATGGTTCTTCCCATTTTTGGCATCAGGCAAGAGCATTTTCTACCAGACAGTCCCTCGGATGTGATGCGATTACCCAACTTTTAAAGATTCTTTTTGACCTCTGGCAAAAAAAATTGGGTGCATACACTCAAAAGGGCTGCAGAGACCATGGAAGAACATCAAGTTGATTCATCAAATTAGCTCAAACATAATTGTCCTGCATGACTGGCCATTGAACTCATCAGCTATAAACCTGTCAAAAAGCTATTGGCTCTGATGTTAAATAGAGACACACAGTCACATGGTCACACGTGATGGCAGTTGGCTTCAGCCTGCCAGGGATAGTTCCTTTGGCATGGAGGATTTTTGTGGGAAGATGTATAGGACACGGCAGGAATAAAGGAGCACAGGGTGGCATGAGCAGCCTCATTGTGTAGATCAGGCACATGACCAGATCGTCCTCTCCAAGTGAGGAGGTTCTGTTTCTTTTTTCGTTTACTAGCCTTGCTTTTCATACTTTGTTTGATGTTCTGCTCTGGAGACCCAACTGGAAAGGAAGTCAGTGGATGCACCCTTTGGAAGTTTCACCTCTTTGGACGAATCCAAAGAAGTTCCCCTACCCAAACTTACTCACCGTGGTACAGCACCTAAAGCTGAACACTGGAATTGTTTGCACAGTCAAACCAGAATCAGACAATGCAAGTCCTTCTTGCTACTGTCGATGCTACAAAGTTCTCATGACAGAGCTGAGGGTCAGTTCTTATCAGGGTAACGAGTGACTTCTCTGTGCCTACACTCAGTGTGGCTGTCCAGGGCACGGAGCGGGAGAGATGCTACAAGCCTTTCTCCAAAGAACTCAAGTTCAGGGACTGCGCTGCCTCTCTTATCTGAAATTCTTCTACAGCCATTTTGCTTGTCTTCTTTGGGTGACTAGTTGTCTGGTTCCTAATTTTTTATGCCATTTGGGGGTAATTTCTCTCTCTCTCTCTCTTCTTTTTTTGTTATTGACAAAGACAGAGGAGGCGCCTATAATTTGTGGGTGACTGACAAGGCCGCATGTTGTTAACTCAAATGTTTTGATTTACATCAGAGGGGACCTCCAAGCCCCAGACATGACAGGCTGCGATGGCGCCTTCAAAGCCAGTGCATTTTAAACCCCAGAAAGCAAGCCCTTTATGCGCTACTCAATAAATTATCACTTGTGGGAGATTTGGCAACAAGCAGTAAGAGACAGAAGCAGGCGAACTCCTTAGCAATTCCACATTCAGAGGAATAGTCCAAGGAGGCTTGGGGATGCGCAAGCAGGTGTAGGATGCAAAGATGTTCATCTCGGTGTGGTTTAGAATAAGAAGTCAAAGACAAAACAGGGCAACCAAATTCGGACCAACCAAAGCACATTCCATAAGTGGGCTGAGTAAATGTGTTACGGTCACCCAGTGAAATATTTGCCGTCACTGAAATGGCACAATCCAAAGCCAACAAGGCCTTAACCATAGGTGATTTTTAAAGTCATTTCTGCCCCTTACAGTGTATGTGCATTCCCTTAGCAGTCAGAGGGAAAAGGCCCGGCTTTGTTTGTTTTCCAGACAAGCAAGGCT
The DNA here is from genome assembly GCA_001685075.1 of Bramus lutescens. Classification (NCBI taxonomy): domain Eukaryota; kingdom Metazoa; phylum Chordata; class Mammalia; order Rodentia; family Cricetidae; genus Bramus; species Bramus lutescens. The sequence goes on along the minus strand of LOEQ01000097.1, from coordinate 226,565 downwards.
GTTGCTGTGAGAACTTGGTACAAGATGCCATTTCTGATATGCTTACATGAGTGTCCCACCACAGACAGCCAGTCCTGATGGTGAAGGGCAATCTTGACTGCAAAAGGCCACTAGAAGGAGCAGTTGATTAGGGGCACAGGAAAGAGGGAAACCAGCCAACAATGCAGAACCTTTCGTTGCTCCTTGCTAGCCATGGATGTGCTGGATCATGGCTTCTTTGCCTGACTGAGCTAGAATACTCTCTTTGAAAATGAAACTGTTCATTTCCTGAGAGGAACACTCACAAAGCTACGCCAGGGCAGGTGAAAAGAGTGCAGCGGCCATGGCTTTTCCAGGTGTGCAGCCCCCACAGAAATCCCCCCCCACCCCACTTGAGGAGGGAGAGAAGAGTTCCATCAATCTAGTTAAGAGAGAGACATCAAGGAGATTCCTGACCTAGCTTCTACTCTTTCTGGCAATGAAACTCTCAGGAAGCCACTTACCCTCTGAGTCTCTTTGATAAGATGGGGTGATAAAGGACAATGGCACCAGTCTGAGCACCTGTGATACTGATGGTAAGAGCACACAGTAAGTACTTTGCAACTGTTCCAGGAAGAGGCAGTCTAAGGTTACAGCTCTTAGGGGCCATCTTCCCTTCTTTAAGCCACGCATCTCTTTGTGATATTATATAAGAGTATTGTGGTCACACACGTAAACCTATCTCTAACACTAAACCTAACAACATAACTCTAACCTTAATCCTAACCCTAACAAAAAACCCTAGACTAACCCTAATCTTAACCCTAATTCTAACCCTGACCCTAACCCTAACAACACTAACCCTAACCCTAACAACATAACCCAAACCCTAACTCTAACCCTAACCCAATCAGACAATGAGAGTCTTCCTTGCTGCTTGTTTATTGCTATTGCTAACTGACCTCCTTACTGATGTTTGATGGCTGCTGCTACAGTGCCTTGGGGAGGCATTTCTGTGTCTTGAGAAGACTCACTTCCAGGCTAGAGGTAAAGGTTGAACTTGTTTTCCCTCCTTGGTTAGTTATTTTCATTTAATGTCAAATCTTCTGGCCAGGGTGATACCTGAAGATCCTGGACCTACAGAGACAGGCAGGGGAGGTGAGGGAAGAGTCCCTTGGGGGTTTCATATTGCCATCCTGAGCAGAGCAGGTTGAGCAGAGCCGGTTGGGAGAGAACCTTTCCACACTCCTTGGGGGGAGGGCGCTTAGGAGGTGGCTGTTCTGTCTTCAAGAGCTGGGATTTTCCAGCCATTGGCCTGAAAGGACCGTGGATGCCACAGCAGTGAGTAAACCAGTACCATCATAAACTGGTAAGGTGACAGAGGACCGTGATGGATGGAGCAGGCTTTGACTTTCCAAACAGGTCCAGCTGTGGAAATACGCTTTAGCTCACAGTTTATCTGCTCATTTGATACCATTTTCTCCAGTTCGACACTTATGAACGAGTACGTGTAAAACATCTGTCAATTACGTGACTTGCTAATAGAATGAACACGTAAAGCCACCTCTCAAACAGAATATTACGAATTCAGCTGAAGCTCCCTCCATGGCCTCCCTGTAATATGGACCCTGTCACCTAAGCCACTTGCCCAAATCAGGGGTTTTCTTCTTTATTATTTTGTACATGTGTGCTCATGGATTCAAGGAAAGCATTAAAATAAGTTGTGACTGATTCTTGCAATAGATTCCAACTGGGTGGGAGGGGGACAAACCCATCACTTGCAGCCATGAATTTCATCCCACATATTATGAAAGAATAAACTACGGTCTCAAAAAGTAATGAGTCATATTCAAACAATTTGCACTTCTTTAAAAGACAGGTATTTTTTATACCGGTGGTAAACAGGATGACACCTCATACATATTAATTCACACGTATGTAATAGACTAATGCATAGCATGTAAAGTACCTAACAGATACATGGTATTTAAATATTTATCTTTAAATTCTATTAAAAACCTTTATCATAAAAAATTGCAAAAAATATCATTCTTTACTTGTTTTGACAAACATGTTTTTCTCACACACAGTGGCAATGGGCATAAAACCTGCTGATGTCTCCTGCACATGATCAAAGACATGGGCTCAACAATACCAGGGAAAGAAGCACACAACAGGAAGCCGTGGGCTCCAGGGTGTTCTCCCCACACCAGAAACTTTCAGGGAGTTGAGCATTAGCCGCCACACTCTCTGTTTCCCATGTCCACACAGCACACGGTAAAGGTCCCAGGAATGAAGGAGATGTCTCACCACCCACTGTGGGGAGAAACCAGAGGAAGAGGCTAGTCTAGGAATTGGCTTCCTCTAAAACATGAACAATGTGTGATGGTCTGACAGGAAAAGGTTCTCCTCTGTGTTTTCATACAGCTCTAAGATAGAGAATTAATTATGCATATATTTATTTTGGTCAAATATCAAACAACACACTGAGGTTCTAAGTATGTCCTCTCTCTCTCTCTCTCTCTCTCTCTCTCTCCCTTCCTTCTTCTTTCTTTCTTTCTTTCTTTCTTTCTTTCTTTCTTTCTTT
>LOEQ01000097.1:195259-207510 GCA_001685075.1 Bramus lutescens | reverse complement strand
CACACACACACACACACACACACACACTCCAAATCACCCCTAGGGAAAAACAGGAAGCCAAAACAGAACACCATTCCAGGTAAGCAGGCACCGTGGACCCCGCCATGTTGAAGGACAGTCCCTGGGCGATGAACCCAACTCCACGCCAGACGGGCTTAGGAAAACAGTATGGCTTTGGCGTTCTCCTATCTCTGAAGCTCATGGTAGCTTCCCTAGCTAGTACATTTGTCCTTCTGCATGTCTCCTGTTATGTCTACAGTGTAGACATACAATTTAGAGCTCTCTATGGATTGCTAAAGACACAGGTCGCAGCAGGGCAGGACTCCAGATAGGACTCCACACCCCCAGTACTAAGGTTTATGAAGCTTCGTGGTCAATAGTTCCCCCAGCTGTGGTCAACTCCCTAGGGCTGGGAAATTTAGGCTTTAAAAACATCAAGATGGTGCCTGCTGATAAACCTCTGTGGACTTTCTCGAGCTCTACCTGAAGGGTGAGATGAGACTCAGAGAGGCTCCATGAGTGTCTCAAATGCCGGAGGGAACAGCCTTGTAATGCAAATTGAGATGTCTTAAAAATCAGATTTAACTGTGCATCCCGGTGTTGCATTTTTAATTTGTGTGTGTGTGCGTGTATTCTGGCAACAGCAGTTAAGAAGCAACATTGGACAGTGGGTAAAGGCCAAAAACAGAAAATGAATGGTGTGTATTGAGGTCATCATTTCCCTTTGGACTTTGGCTTATTTGCTAGTACAATGGAAAGAATGATAATTCCAGCTATCTGTCAGAAAGATGAAGACAGTGTGACAGAAGACAGACTCTTCTGTTTGGTTTCTGGTTTACATCCTGACGGGCTTCTGTACCTGTTGACGCTGGGTCCCACACGCGATCCTCAGGGCTCAGCCAGAGTGGTTAAGGCCTGGGTTTCAGAGTCCCGTGTTCACAGCTAGGGAGGTATGGTGTTCAAACTATCTGGAAAAGCTTGGCCAGCCACTTCACTGCCCTGAGCACTTGCCTCATCCACCTCTGTGGTTTTGTGTGTGTGTGTGTGTGTGTGTGTGTGTGTCTGTATATGTAGGACATTGTGCTTGTGAGGTTAATTGCTGTACCAGTGAGATGTTACTACTCGCCCCCCAGGTGGTTTTATTTTATTTTATTTTATTTTTATTTGTTTACGTTGAGAAAGAGTCTGCCCAAGTCACCTAGGGTAACCTTGAACTCCGTAAAAATCCAAATAGGATTTGAACTTGTGATCCTCCGGCCTCAGCCTCCCACACAGACACACACACCTGTGCCACTGTTTCTAACTGAACATCATCAAGCCCCTTTCTGAGGTGAGAATAAAATTGTGGAAACTTTCACCCCAAACATGTAGTATGTCAGGGTTACCAAGTGAGTTCGCTCAATGTAATACACTCAGGTACTGTACGTTACAGTGAAGCCAAGGCTCCTAGGTTGGGCTCACGGGATGAGTTATGCTTCACAATAGACCATGGTTAGAGCTCGGACAACTTCCGTTTTTCTTTGTGGACTTCCTGTAAGCCCAGATAAAAGGGCCACGGTGATGTTGTTCAGTCCATTCTCCATCAAAGCAGGGAAATATCATCCAAGAACCCCAGGATGTCCACTGGGGACAGGCCTGCTCCAAACCACACCCCCTGCTATCAGACAATGACGCTCTGTTTATGAAACCGGATAGGGGAAGAAGTCTTCGGTAACTTAAACCTTTGTGAAATGTCACTCGCCTTGAGAAGGGTGTTCTACTTGTGTCTGTTTAGCCTTTTTTTTTCTTCCCTTTCAAAATGAAACAGAAGATAAGTTTGGACTCTATTTAGTCTAGCTCAGAAGAAAAACTTTCAGCCTACTTCCCTGAAGGGAAGATAAATGAGACCCAGAGGTTTATTTGTTAAGTCACAGGCACGGGAAGCCGTCCGCCATGAGGCCTGGACAAAAGCAGGAGCCTTCCCTTCTCCTGCCCTCTCTGTCTTCCCCCCCACATGATTCCTTCCTGAGCCCTGTGCTGCTAGCACGACTCCTTCAAAAGGGTCACGAGTAACAACCCATGGTCCTTCCTCCTTGATTGATAGACATCCTGACTGTGGCCAAAAAAACTACCTTTGATGTGTTCCTGTAAAAAAAAAAAAAAGACTTTCCTGTTTGTCTCAGCTGCTAAACTGCAGCTTCAACCACAAAGGACAAAACATTCTGCATTAAAAGAAAGCTAGCATATCCCACATATGCATACACACGCATGCACACATGCACACACACACACACAAATACACGCGCACACACACATGCACACACACACAGTCTAGGCATTGGCCTCTGGGGGTTCAGCTAGATCCTGTTATTTCTGTTTGCCTGCCTTAATATGAGTTTTCACCATGCTTTCTCCATCTTTGCTATTTGGGTCTCAAAATAGCAACAGTAATTATCAGATTGCTGTCCCGGCTTCCCACCCCTAGCTGAACCCAAGTGCCTCTGAGATTTCCCTAGGAAACCTCTGAACCCATGGAAGGGACACTCATCTGTCTTTCTAAGTCAGGAGTCAGGAGAAGGAGACATGGGAAGAGATGGTGGCCCCAAGATGCAGGGCATCCTGGGTGACCCCCATCTTGGGTTGCTATCTCTGGAGAACTATGTACACTCAGAACACAGCAGGAGATGGCCAGGGGACAAAGCGTTCTCAAAACAAGGGTTCTAAGAAAGATGGTCACAGATATTAAAAATGGAAGTGACCGCAGTTATCCCCGTCCTTGGGCACCAACACACTGTGTAGTTTAGTCTGGCCTCAAACTCCTAGTGATCCTCCTGCCTCAGTCTCCCAAGAGCTGGGATTATGGGTGTGTAAGCCAACGCACCCTGCTGACTTGTGTCTTAAGTGACCTCCCTTGCTTTCCTTTGCTTTTCTCTGAGTTCCACTTTCTGCTCTCATCCCTCTACCATCATTGTGGTTTTCTCTTTATTTCCCTATTATCTCTATAATTGGTTACTTGTTTTTCAATTGATTTCAAATGGATTCATTTTATTTTTCTTTACATTGGATTGGATGAGATTGTCCATAAAAATCATAATTTTAATGCATTTTACTTTCTCTTTCTAAAACACACAGAAGTCAGAAATATAAGTATTAAACAATGCATGTCTGTGCCACCTAAAACTGTTTTGCCTCCTGCCTCACACAAAACAAGTTGGGAATTAATACTTGTGAGCTGAGACCAACAAACATTATTTTAGGGGGATCAAATAGTAAGCATCCAAGTTTCACAGACCAAGAAGCAAAACAGCACTAAGGTTATACACAGGTATTTATAGACCATAAAAGATATGACACCTTCATGTTCTAGCCACCACTTGCAAATATGAAAACCATTCTAAGATTTATTTATTGAATTTAAAATTATTTAAAATTATGGGTATTTATATGGGTATGTGTACATGTGCGTGCAAGTTTAGGGACCCATGGAGGCCAGAAGAGGGTCTAAGAACTCCTAGAGTTGGAATTCCAGACAGTCATGAGTTATTTGTGTGGTGCTGGGAGTCAACCTCAGGTCCTCTGTAAGAGCAGCAAATGATTTTAATTTCTGAGCAGTCTTTCCATCCCGAAAGCCATTCTTGCCTATGGACCATATAGATATAGTCACAGAAGTGAATTTGGCTCTGGGTCATGACTGACACAGTAGAGGTTTATGCGAGCCTTCTGTGGCATTTCCAGAAAAGCATCCCCAATAGGAAATAAGGCTTTTCCCCTGAGACTTAAGATGGAATACTGGACTGCATGGAGTGTTTAACAGCAGTTGTTGTAAACAAGGAATAAACAACCCTGGTTTGCAGTGCTACCATCTTTGCTCTGAGTGGGGTGGGCTGACTGTCTTGGCAAAGGAGGCACACCACAAATGAGAAGCATTGTTACTGCTGCAATGCCTAGTTGGGCATCTCTACTTTTAGACTCACCAGACTCAACTTGGAGGTTATTGTTGAAATATACAGAAGATGAGTAGAGTGGGGAATACCTAGAATCCCAGTTCCTGGGAAGCTGAGGCAGGAATATATTTCAAGATCAACTTGGGCTATGTCTTAAGCCCTAGACAAGGCTGAACTATACAGCAATACCCTGACTGAAAATTAACTGATTAATTGGCTAATAAATAGAAAGGCAAGCTAGCCAAAGCAAGCAAGCTGAATTCCACTTCTCAGAAATGCATTTAAAAGTTTTATTTTTTAGTGCTTTTAATTATATCTAGAAGGTGTGTCAGCATGTGGGTATGTGCATAAAAGTGAAGATGCCTGAAGTGGTCAGAGGCCTGGATTCTCCCAGAGAGCCTACAGGCAGTTGTGAGCTGTCTGATAAGGATGTTTGAAACTGAGTTCTGGTCCTTACGAAGAGCAGCTCTCACTGCTCATGGCTGCACCATGTTCCCAGCCCTTCTCAGAAAATTTAATGTCAAAGGCTGCTCAAAGAATCAGTTGAGCATGGATGTGCATGGTCGTAGGTGTGCCTATGTGTGTGTGTACATGAGTGTGTCTGTATGTTGATGTCAGTGTGTGCATGCATTTACGTGTGTATAATGATTTCAGCCACAGACCTGTGGCTAATGAGAGGGCATAACCGTGATAGTAGGGTGAGGAATTCCCACCCTTAGATGGACCACTCTCTCTGTTTAAGTGAAATTCACAGACTGTCAGGCTGGCTCCTGACTGCTTTATGAATAATGGGCTCCACCTGACAATGGAAGCTCCTTGAGGATCTACAGGAGCCAGATCTTGAGGTATGTACACAGAAGAGGAGGCAAAGCCTACACTATTATTAGCCCCTAGTTCACTTTTACCCTGTGGCTCTGTCACCCTCTAACACCTTCTCCCCATTTTTGCTGCACAAGAGACAGCATTGCTGAATCTTGCTTGCTAATGTCCCAACATCCAAGAGTGCTTAGTGCCCAGTAAAGGTGTTTCATAAAGAGTTGTTCTCATGAGGAACAGAGGTCATGGTGCCACTGGGAGGCTAAGTTCATGGTGAAACTAAGGCAGAGCCCAAAGTCACAACCCTCCTTGTCCTGGAAGTAGCAGCTCAGAGTCAAGTGTCATCTTCAGCCCTTCTCTATTCCTTGTTGTATGACATGAAGTTATTGCTATGAGCCTCAGTGTTTTCATTTGTAAAATCCATAAAATATTACAAGGATGGAATGGCATGAAATTCGTTAGGTGAGATAATCTTCTGAGGTAGAATCTATGTTGATTTTCTTTGGGAGCTGGAGTTGAAGAAACAGAAAATTTCTGAACATTCCTGATGGGAGAAGTCAGGTAGACTACAGTTTTCTGACATGCATCTTTTTCTTGGAAAACAGTGACTAAGCTTCTGCCTTGTGTGGTACACTACACCTGGGCCTTGAGAAGTTACGTGGTGTAAAACTAGATGTGGCCCCAGCCTTCATGAAGCTTACTGCATGGAGCTGAGGGTAGATGGGAATCCACGAAGCTTAGAATCATAGTCTTAACCCTGGGAAAAATAAGGCCGTGAAGCCCATGGCATGCTCACATCTGTGTTGGGGAGAGCTGTGGATTATTTAACATGCAGTTCAAGGAGCCAAAACCTGGCCTATGTGAAGACTGGTGACTTGAAAACATGGAAACTAAGCATGGAGGGAGGGACAAAATGAAGCAAGTCACAGGTCCCACAGCTGAGAGCGCTTCATTTGCATAGGCAGAAGTTTCTGTCCCACCCAGTCCTGCAGCCATTCAATCCCAAATAAACACACAGAGACTTATCTTAATTACAAACTATTTGACCTGTTGCTCAGGCTTATTACTAACTAGCTCTTACAACTTAAATTAATCCATAATTCTTATCTATGTTTAGCCATGTGATTTGGTACCTTTTCTAAGTAAGGCATTTTCATCTTGCTTCCTCTGGGTCTGGTTGGTGCCTGTGTCTCTGCCTTTCCTCTTCCCAGAATTCTCCTAGTCTGGTTGCCCAGTCTATACTTCCTGCCTGGCTACAATCAGCATTTTATTAAATCAATATAAGTGACAAATCTTTTCAGTGTATAAGAGTATTACCCCACAGCACATGCAAGAAGGGTAGTGGCTATGGACACAGATGCTGGCTCTTCTCAAATCTCATTGTTCCCACTGGACACTTGAGCAAAATGTTAAACTGCAGATTCAGGTTCAGTAGATCCAGATGAGCCTGAAGTCTTCATGTCTGATGAGCTCCAAGGGGCACTGAACCCAGTGAGCCATAGACCAGGCTTGGGGGAAAATGGTTGAAAGCTATCTCTGTGCTAAGAAGGACAGTGTGGAATGTTAGGCAAGGTTTTTTTTTTTTTTTAAAGATCTTTCTGCACTCTGAGGACCCATTTTTCAGTTATCATGTATTCTCCCTGGAGCTGGGGACTTCTCTGTCAACCACTAAGATTTAGTAGAATTTGCTGCCCTGTCCTAGTGACCCAATTCTAGCTAATATTATTTTAAAGACCAACCCCCTTTTGCCTAACAGAGCTCATGTATAAAGGTCTTTTTACATGCCTGCATTATCATGTACTTATTTTGCCATGTGTGCATGCGGGTGTACTCCACAGTGGAAGAAAAGAGTAACTTTGGAAAGCACATACTCCTTTCTCAGGTATCAAACTCAGGTGGCCAGGCTTAGGTGGCAAGCTCCTTCACCTGCACAGCCTTTTCACTGGTCCTCAGGCATTTCTCTTTAAATGAGCCTGAATTCAACACACACACACAGTGTGTGTGTGTGTGTGTGTCGGGCAATAGTAGCCACATGCAGGATTGTTGTGACACCTCACAAACATGAATTCATGCCCAGTCCAGTCCTTCAAGGATGATGCAGAGAGTAACTTGTTTGGGGGACTTGTGCTGAGGCCAAACCTTGACAGACCTGGATGAGCAATCACAGGCTTTTCAATCCACAAGGTAAGTTTGAATGTCTGTAAGAAGCTAGAGAGCAGGGTAATGCTGAGCTTATGAAGAAAAGTCAGCATGGTCCCCTCGCAGTGGCACAATGGAAGCCAGCCTTGAGCCTTCACTGCACCCCCAAGGGTCAACTGATGACTTTCTGAGACCGCCTGGGTGACAAAGATGGGCCCAGGAAACACTGCCCTCTGAAGCAATCCCAACTGCCCTTGACAAAGGTTCCCAAGCAAAGGTTATACACCACCCTGCGCTTCCAGCTCGATTACTCACCCCTGCAGCTTTAAATCAAGGGTGGTTCCTGTTAGGCATAATTCCCATTTCTGGCAGCTTGTATAACACATTAAGTGAAGAGCTACCGCCAGCAATGGCTTCCATAGAACATTATGTATGTGTAGGACTAAATCAATAGCAGCCACGGACTGAAGCGCAAATGCATGCATGTTGTAGGTACAGTGCCCTGTGCACATGTGATCAACCCCTTTCTGTCCCCAGCAGCCTCTAAATGCCAGCAGCAGGAGAATCAACTTGCACACTTCAATGTACAACCAATGCCCCTGTGCCAGCCTTTCCACAGGAAAGCAAATGGCCATCCTACCAGTGATTCCTTACACATCCCCAAACTAAACAGGAGAAATGGTACAAACACCACCCAGCTTTCCCCATCACCTTCCTCACCTCGGGAGCCAGGATGGGATGTCACCACAACAGCTGACTGACATAGTCACTTCTCTCCCATTCAATCCTGCCACATCCTCTACTCCTGACATACAACACGCTTTTAAGTCAGGCACATCTTTATCATTTCAGGCTTGTCAATTCCCACTTTGCTTAGTTAATAAATACATCAAAACCTGAAAGGAAGTTGAGAAAGAGCTTTTGACCCTGAAAAAAAAAAAAGGAGCAATGACTAGCTGACCCTAGAATGTGGCTCTTTGACCTTGGTGGCTTATTTTGGCACACACACATTTCACCCCAATTCCATTTAAATAAAAGAATCTATTTTTGTGTGTGGGGCTAGAGTCTGAACCAGGGCTTCATACACAGTAGGCAAGCATTCCAGCACCAAGCTGTTTCCAACCCTCTCTTACTTGTTCTTTCAAGACAGGCTTCACACTCGAAATCCTCCTGCCTCAGTCTCCTGAGAAGCTGGGTTTATGGGCCTGCACCACAAGGCTCCAACACCACTAACACTTTCTATAAGCTTGTTTATTACTCTTATGTTCCCAAACAAACATCACCACTACCACCCATGTTAACATTTACTGAGTGTTTATGCTATACCAAGCTGTACTCCATACAGAAGAGACATGATAGGCATTAAACATACACTAAGCTCATGTCACAGTAGGGATATTTTAAAGTTAAAAAATCAGTGCTGGGCTAGAGAGATGACTCAGCAGTTGAGAGAGCTTGTTGCTCTTCAAGAAGACCCAAATTCAGTTCCCAGTTCCCCCGGCAGCCAAATCGAGGGACTCCCATTCACCTTAACTGCTGTTCTGGCAGATCCAACTATTTTTGGTCTCTGAGTACCTCTACATGTATGACTCTCTGTCTCTCTCTCTCTCTGTCTCTCTCTCACACACACACACAAATACACACACAAATACACATACAAATACACACAATACACACACAAACTTTTCAAACATCTTTAAAACTAGATTAGCATTTAGAAAACAAAGTCACCTAAGGTTAAGACAGAAAGTAGATAACAACCTGGATTTGAACCTCAGTTTGCCTGCATTCAAAGTTCCTGGAGAAAAACCCCAAGGTAAGGTGATGCAAAGTTTTCTTTGACTGGTCTAACATCTATTCTCACCGTTTTTAGTAAAATGCCTTGATTTTGTTTTGGTCGGTCAGCATCTACCACTCCTGTCTCCTGTACTTCTGGATGCAGACATACAAAGGGCTGACCTAACATAGGGTCTTGCAAACCCACATTGGCCAGTGGAAGCTCTGGACCATTGATTGAGGTCCTCAGAGAGACACTGCTAGGCCAAGTGGATGAAGTGTAGAGACTTTGGCACAGAGGAAGAAAAACAGCATCCAGAAGAAAGGCCTTGTGCCAGCCCATCCCTGGGCCTCTCCATCCTTACTTGCTGAAGCTGGGGCTCAGTTAAGCCTGTGATACATTGGCTGTAGTCAGAGTCATCAAAATGAAGAGTGTAGCTTCTAAAGATGCTGCAGCAATGCATGCACTAATCGTGGCTCTGGATCCAAACATACCTAGATTTCAGCTCTGGCTCGACCCCAGCTCACCACGTGAGAAACATGAATGGACGACTCTGTGCCCAAGAGTTTTTTCCCCTCTGGAAAATAAGGACAGTGTGCTCATCCCCTCAGCTGGGAGGAAGGATGAATGAAGCCAGAGGCACAGAGAGCATCTAGGATAGGCCTGGCAGAGAGAGTCCTTGAAGAGAACACTTGGTACTGATTGGCTCCAGGCACAAAGCAGAACGCAGGAAGGCATAGAAAAAGCACCCTGATGCCATTCAGAGTGCAGTGAGCTCTAAGAATGGCTTAGATAGCAACCAGGGACAAATTTGAGACCTTTCAAGTACTCCGCAGCTCACTGGAGTTCTCCATGGTCCAGTGTCAAGGACAGAGCAGAAACCCAGAGAAGATTCCTTAGAAGAGAAACCAGGGATCCACAGCCAATGGGAATGGCAGCATCCTCCCACAGTAAGAGTTGGGTGGAAATCAATAATTAGACCCAGAAAAAGATCATACAAATAAACTCTGGTTCCTTGGGAGCCATGAGTCATCATCCACCTATCCAACATTCGTTCATCCACACATTCACCCATCACAACCCATCAATAGAAATCACAACCCATCAATCCACCACCCACCATCATCTACCCATCCATTATCCATCTGTCCATCCATCATCTACCGCTATCTACCCATCCACCCATCAATCATCCACCAATCCATCATCCAATCCACTGATCCCCCAACCACCCACCCATCACCCACCCACCCATCCATCATCCATCCAGCCATCCATCACCTACCCGTCTACCTAATAATGTATACGTCCTAGCAGGGTGCCTGTTTTTTTTTTTTCTGTGTGCTCCAATGCCACACTCTGAAAGCCAGATCTTTTCTAACCCTTGTCATCTTGGCACACAGCACAGGGTCCTGCAGACAACAGGAATGATGAATCCTCTGTTGGGAGAATAAAAGGAAGGCTCTAGAATTAAACATGCTGTCTTGGGGAATTCATCTCCTAGGAATCCATTGGCTGCATCCATTCTCCTTTCCCACTTGAAGCTTCCATTTTTCGTTTTGCTTCTGCTTTGAATGAGGTCTGCATCCTGGAAGATCTACATTCAGTATCTCCTTCTTACTCTGGAAGATCTACATTCAGTATCTACTTCTTACTCTGGAAGTTTTAGTCTCAAGCCCTCAGACCAGTGTTTCCTTCATGCTTCTGGAAGTCGAGTGTCTTTCTTTTCTGCCACATGTTTCTCCCTCAAGGGAAGCCAAAACATCTCAATCCACAAATTGGTTTCCTGAGTCCATGATGTATCTCAGGTTGTTTTCCCTTTTGAGGAAACTATAGACAGTCCTTCCCCTCGTTTTCATTAAAACTTTTTTTCTTTTAATAAAAAGTTGTAATTTCCCATTGCTACTGTTCTATCTAAGGGAAGCAAAGACTCCCATTAATTTTTCACAATTCATTTTCTCTATTACAGGCTTAAAGTGTGTGCATGAAATTAAAACTGCCAGCCTAAAGAGATGGCTCAGTGGGTTAAGTGTGCTTGTTGTGAAAGCAAGAGGACACGAGTTCAAATCCCAGTGCTCATATAAAAGTCTGGCATGGACCAGAATTGACAGATGGAGACATGTAGACCTGGCCAGGTGGCTTAGACAAGCTGATGAGAGCCCTAGGCTCAGTGAGAGACCCTGTCTTAAAGAAGAAGGTGAAGGGCAATAAAGACACTCGACATCTTCCCCTGGCCTCTGAATGTGAGTGCCAACACCCACACATATGTGTGCGCCATGCTTGTGCAAGTTAAAAACAATTCAAACTGCAGCCAAAGCAGACACTTCTTGTGGAGTGGAGGCTCCGGGACTGAGGCCCAAAGGGCTGAAGAATCACAATAGCGTCTTTAAAAAGGGAAGAAAGGACTAAACAAGAAACTCAATAGCACACTGTTGCAGGTTTGCAAACATCTCTGTGCTTTGCTCCTGCTCAGCCCACAGGAAATGTAAGAATATCTTATATTTTAATTAGTGCATAAAACACTGTCTAGAATGTTATGCTGCCCTGGGGAATGCACAGAGCAGGGAACACTTTCAAACTCCAAGTCACTCTCCCCATTACATCACTGTGAAAAAAATAAATTTATGAGGCTACATTCTATGGACATTATATATTGGAACCGTTAGCCTATTCCCAAATGAGAATGTCAGCTCAAACAACCAGGCTCCCAGAGAGAAATTTCTCAATCCCTTCTATTGTGGATATTTTTACTGTAAATGCCAACAAAAATAATCAAAAAAAGAAGAAGTGATGGCTTATTCTTTATTGATAATGAGAGAGAGAGAGAGAGAGAGAGAGAGAGAGGACTGTGTTGCATTCTTCTCCGGAGATGATAATATAGAGGTTATTTTGTGGGCCTTGCTGTGATTTATTTGATGTATTCCTCATCTAAGTGATTGGAAACACAGATGTTGATGCTGTAACTTTGCTTCCAGTAAATAATCCCTCAAAGGACTCACATTTGTTTAACCTTACTCACAGGATGATAAAACTGATTAAACATTTATGGGCCCAGCAACAATTCTGTTGGTTTATGTGCTTGGCAAGTTGGAAAACTCATTCCCTAACTTTTCCACCTTCCATTCAACTCTCTTGGAGAATAAAAAAAATATCTGACATCTTTGGGGGAAATTCCAGTACCTAGGTTTTAGAGACTTCCCCCTCCTCTTCTTTATTTCCCCATCTGTGGCTGGCTGAAGTCTGACGGTAAACAGAAGGGCTGACACGCTCATCCTAAGATCAATAATTAAACCAAAGGGACAGCAGTCAGGGTGCTCCTGTGAGACTCATGCAGGAAGAATAAAAACCCCACTGGGGAAACGCGTTCTTACAATTGCTGGCCTGCTCCTGAGATAAGAAAACATTTGTATGTGTGCAGTGTCCACAGTCATCTATTTGTCAGCACCATCCCCTAGGAACCTGCCCTAGACAAACCGGTGGGCATGATCAGGGAGCAGGGAGAAATGTCCCAAAGACTCCAAATGGAATGAGTGCTCATTCACTCACTCACTCACTCACTCACTCACTCACTCACTCACTCACTCACTCACTCACTC
>LOEQ01000097.1:157753-174333 GCA_001685075.1 Bramus lutescens | reverse complement strand
CACACACACACACACACACGCACACACACAAGACAGGGCAAGGCGATGCCAGCAAACATCGATCCCCGCTGAACAAACTGTACATTAACAAACTCCTCCTCTTCTTCCTGCGACCTGATGACAGCGAGAAATTTACTCCCCAGCCGCAGAGCGCCAGGCAGAGGGAGTCTATTAAAGGGACAGTGTCCTGCCTGGGAGAGGAGCTGGGGGCAGAAGACCCTGCCTTCCAGGCTGCAGCGCCAGGAGCCACCCTCCTCCTAGCTGGGGCAATGGGGTGCCCACCCTGTCTAGACGCCCCCCCCACCCCCAGGAGGAAGATGAGAGGAGGGAGAGGGAAGGAGGTTAGAGTGGGACTGAAGGGGGAGGCGCTGGCAGAGTTGGAAGCAGGCTCTCCTTAGAGAGGGGGAGAACCTAGGTTTGTTTGGGGGACAGACAAGGGAGTTGGGACCATATCTAGTCTCAACCTGTCCCCTGCAAATAAGCTTCTCTCAGCTCTTTAAGTTCACATTGCTGTCCTTCCATCTTCTTGGAACTAGTGGGATTTTTTTCTTTTTAACTTCTCCCTCCTGGACAGCTAACCCCATAATCTTCCTTCTGTTCCCTTTCACTATTTATTGAGCTCCTACTGTGTACCTGCTTTAAAGTCACAGCAGCGACAGAGGATGGGTAAATCCTGACTCTGGGGCTGTTTATAAAGGGGCAGGGAATGACCCCTCCAACAGTGTGCCCCTTGGTGTCCAGTCACCTTCCAGAGGTCTACCTTTCTGATACATACATTTCTCTATTTTATTTCCCCCTCCCCCTGGGCTTGTGAAAGGAAGGGGATGCTGTGCAGAGCTTTCTTTGTGGATAATGACCTATGACTACCCTAGACTGTAAGTTCTTAGGGAGGCGCGGCTCCTTTGTCTTATTCTACTCTCAAGGGTGGCAAAGCTCAAAACACATTACCCCCAGCCACTGCCACCCAATAGTTTTGCAATGAATGACAAGGAAGCCTGTCCTGGTGAGGGCACAATGTCAGAGTGGCCTGGCCTGATGAAAACTGAGTGTGCTGGGTGCTAGGGGCTGAAAGAGTGCCCTTGCTCCATCATAGACCCATTCCATCCCTGGGTACCACTACACAGCAGACACTTTTCAATGTGTCATAGACCCGCCAGTGAACAGGGTGACCCTGATCCCTGTCCCGAAGGACCTCTCCTAGTGAGGTAGAATGTCAATGACATGTGTAAAGACTGCAAAAGGAGCTCAAGCCAGGGTCTCAGTGAACCTGGTACTGGGCATTGAACTCAAGGGCACCATACAAGCTGGGTAAGCAGAGCTACGTTGCCAATCCTTTTCCAATATATATTTTTTTATTTCGAGACAACTTGGTTACTCAGGCTGGCCTTGAACTCATCCCGAGGTAGGCCTTTGAACTTGGGAGCTTCTTGTCTTAACCTTCAGGATAGCCATGGTGATAGGCCTGTGCCACCAAGGATGGCTTGAATCTGGAGTTTGAAGAAGGAAGGCTGGTTACCAAATGGGGCTTCTGGGGAAAGTCAAAGATAGGTTCTAACCTTGGAGAAGGAGGAAGTAGGGTGGAAAGGGGATTATATACAGCTGCCCTTAAAATAACACCAGAAGTTCCTGCTCCTTAGCCACCCTTCCCAAAGGCCCTCATGAGGATGCACTCACCTTGGTACCCACAACCAGGTTTTACAGCCCTCTCTGTTAACATGGTGGGCCACACACTACTTTGCCAGAGATGACTGTGGTCCAGCGCAATGCAGGATGCTTGCTTGGAAGCATCCCGATCTCCAGATGCCAGGCCCCTGCCCTCTGCTCTGATGACAAACCTTTCCACAGATGTTACCCAATCTCCACTGCAGCCAGAATGTCTCCTGCTTGGAAACTGCCCCCCTTGGACTTTCTAGATGGGAACCTTATTGGCTACAGGCCTGGTTATGGAGTTGACAGATTAAACAGACTTCAGCCTAAGAACTGCCTGGAGTCTCTTTTCTTCAGGAGTCAGACAAAGTGTATATGACTGACTTGAAGACCTGTGTTCTGGTTGATTCAACTCCTGCCTTTGTTCTTCACAAGTACTTTACACATGGAGCCGTGTCCCCACCCGCGACTTCTACACTTAACCCTGATGCTGCAGAACTTGGGCTGGGAAGCTTAGGGAGCGACAATGAGTTTAGTGGAACTTTCACGGAGTGGCTTGATTTGCTCAGTTTAATGGGGGCTGCCTTCTATGCCAGGAAAAGACACTGTGTTGTGTTTACAGTAGTTATCTGAAGCATGTGATTAGCTAGGTTTAAAATTCCTATATGTAAGGAAGAAGAAATAGCACCTATGGTTCAGATGGAGCTGCACATAGCAGAATATGAAAGAGATATTTGTTATGGTTTGAATATGAAATGTTTCCCATGCTCTCACGTGCTTCACCTTAGTCCCCAGGGGGTGGTGCTGTTCTGGAAGAACATGGGACTTTGGAGATCTAACAGAGTGATAGGGCCTGGCCTTGCTTCTAGCACCAGACACTCTCTGTGTCCTCATTCAATGAGGCGTGGGCAACTTGTCTCTCATGGTCACTGCCAGGGACAGGAGCCACTCCAGCTGCCCGCCATGAGTGTTGCCATGCCTTCTCCGTCATGATGAAAGCAATCCCCTTCCATCCAGAGTCCAGGTAAATTCATCCCTCCTGAAGTTCTCACAAGGACAGGTGCCGTCAATATTCCCAGAATGAGGAAACTGACTGAGAGGAATACACACCCCAGCACCTGGGAAACATCGCTCCAGAGGCAAGGTCTTATAGTCATGCTGGGTTTAAGTCTGAGGAATTCAGCTCCCTGGGATCCAGGGCTCAAAGTGCAGGATGAGTCAGGACATAACTAGATGGGTGTGGTTCAACCTCTGACTCCACAAGAGCTGTTCTCACCCCGGTGAATATCAGAATCATGTGGGCATTTTTCTCACTACCACCACCACCATCATCACCACCACCACCATCATCACCACCATCATCATCTAAAGATAAAGAAACCCCAGCCACCCCCCAGACTTGATATGTTAGATCTTAAGTATGGCCAGAAAATCAGAAAAATTTAAAAGTTCCCAGGTAATTCCAATCTGGTGCCAAGGCACCTTTCCCATTCAAAAGCAGAGCATTATAAGAGGTGAATCAGGTGTGGAAAGCTTTTCAGTACAAAGGAGAGAGCATCTGGTCCTCGGTGGGTTGTAAAGTCTTCTCGGTAGAGCCCAGAAAACCTACAAACGCCCTGTCCATCCTGTCACAGGGAAAGGATGCTTGTGATGCCTTACCCCCTATGACTCTCACTCCTGGGCTCCAAACCAATGCAGTAGACGCAAGCATTTGCCAAGAGCCTACTTCATACAGGGCTCTGGGGTGGGGTGGCTTGAGAGACACCACGTTGCCACCATGCTTCCTGCATAGGCTTTTGCCCTCACGCCTCCCTCCCCTCCAGCAAAATTCTTCTTTCCGATATGCTGCACTTCTCTCCTCTAAGCCCAGAGATGCCACCTGTTTTGGACCTCACCCTTTTCTCTTCCACCTTGTGTCTACTTCATGTACTTGATTATTTATCATTCATCGGATGGGCTCGACCCTCTGCCACCGGTGTCGGTGCAGGAGAGGAGAAAGTGGTATTGTATGTAAATAGTAGCTAAGCACGTTGGCAGGGAAAGATCCTCAACGCACATCAGGCAAGCTGACATGGCCTGAATCAACTCTGGTCCACTGCTGCCTGGGTGCCTCTTCTGTAACAGGTGTCGCTCGTCACCAGCCATCACGCCTTCCTTTAAATCCCACCTCTTCCAGAAAGCCTTCCTAAGTGTGTATCCTAGGAGTCAAGTTTCCTCACCTGTAAAGATGGAACAGAGGAGACTGGCTTATGCTTGGATGTCAAGGCTGTGGCTAAAAAGTAAGCACAGAAGAAGGCTCCTGGCTGGGTGGGGGTGGGGTGGGTGTCGTTTCTTCCTAGTGTCATGGTTATCATAGTGTTTACCCTCAGGAAATTAACTCTTTTTATACTTGGCTTTTTCTGTGTATGTACATCACTGTTTAAACACACAAAACAATATTCTCAAACTTTGCTGCTTATTATAATCAGCTTAGTAATTAGAAACAAAACAAAATAAAACACCAATGTCCAGAGCGTACCCTAGAGCCACGCATCTGCCTGTGGGAATGGAATCCAGCCACCCACCAGTATTTTGTTAAGCTCCCCGGTACTTTCAATTTGCGGCTAAGTCTGAGAGTCAATGTACCTTCTGATTTCAGCACTGGGGCTATAATGCATTGCCTCTTCCTTGCGTCCTTTAGCTCGCCGAGGTCCCTCGTTGAGCGCTATCTTGTGAATACAACGAGGTGGAAATCTCTGGTTATTTCTTCTTTCCCATGATACTTGGTATGGATTCATGCTGTCTGGGACAGTCAGACCAAGAAGACTCTGAGCCACAGATAGGAAGAAAAACAAAGTGCGACGGGTTAGAGAATAAGGCCGGATCAAGTCTCATATCAGAGTTAGGGGGACAGAAAGGGTCTCTGAAGAGTCAGCGGGAGCAGAGGAAGCCAAGCAGGAACAGGGGTCTGAAGTAGGAAGGGGCTCTAGGCTTCAGAGGAGAAAGGCTGCCCCTGTCAGCACTAAGGTACCAGAGCCAGTTAGGGAGAGGGAAGCAGAAAGGCTGGGGAGGAGGGTGGCTCCCATCCCAGGGGAGCTCCCTGAGAAAGCCAACTTCCAGCTTCATTCTTCCAGCTGACCACAAACGCTAATCCATGCTAGTACATCCTGGAAACACCTATGCCATTAGAAACCGTTTGCTCAAATGACTGGGCCTGGTGGCATCGACCTGTAACACAAATCCAAGGCCAGTTCAAGCTACAGACTGAATTCAAGGCCAGCCTGGGTCCCTGAGTGAAACTTTGTCTCAAAACAGACAACAAACAACTTCCAAGGGGCTGGGGACCCTGTGGGAACATACCTGCTTAACATGCGGGCCCTGGAAGTGATTCTCAGTACTCCCCCCCCCAATAAAAACCAAAAACAAATAAGATGAGAGAAAGTTGAGAGTGAAGTCTGTAGCTCCGTAGGTTTGCTCCTATAAGGAAAACCTCTGAGGTTCTCAGGTTCTTTTTGTGTATGTACATCACTGTTTAAGCACACAAAACAATATATTCTCAAACTTTGCTGCTTATTATAATCAGCTTATTATAATCCTGCGATTCAAAAACAGGACTTTCTACAACCAAAATTAAGCATTATATATGTCTTAAACAGGACGATTGCTGAGTGGGCAGGCCAGGCACATGGAGCTGTGACATTTTGTGTCATGTTTCTACCACGGAGGTGGTTGCTTAGAGCAGGTGACAGCATTTTGTTGCTGAACCCGAAGAATCCAGAGCAAGACTCTGGTTCACTCACCCATTGCTGGAGTTCATTAGCCACAGAGAGACACTAAGTGACTGTAAGGATCAGCGTAGCTTGGCAGCCATGTGACGGGCAGCCTTTGTAAGTCCCAGGCACCAGGGTAGTGCAGGGTGTGTCAAGTGTGCTTTAAGCTCCACTCCCAGGACTCATTAGAATCATGCGCCCAACGGTACCCCTCAACGTCTCGAAGCAAATAGAGAATGATATAATTCTCACTGAGAACACCTTCCTGTCTTATCCACAGCATGTCTTCTCTATTATGATTAGGGCATTAAGCATCCCATTGTCCTTAACATTTCATGAGTTTCTACCCCACTGCTTGCTGGGATTATGTCAAAGCGTCTACTCCTGAATGGCGTTTTCACCCAACAATACAGCTTATCTTTTCTCTTTAGGCACCGTTGGGCCACCCAATGAGGCCAAGCAACCTGGCTTAAAATGGGCGAACAGTTGGAAGGCGCCTAGACCCACTTTCTATAAGGCTTGGACCTTGGTCTTGGTCTGGTTTCCCCAAAAGAAAGATTTGGGGAGCTAGAACTAAAGATTTCTTTGCAAATAGCGCACTTGAGAGACATTGATAGAAAACCATCTCCAGGGAAGGAGCCAGAAAATACAGAAAGTGGGGAAGCATTGCTGGGGAGACGGAGATCAGGGTACTGAAGTACCACAGCTTTCCAACAGTCCTTCCTCAAGGATGAGAGAGCTGGGACATTTGTCACCCCTGTGGCCAGCTGTGATCTATCACTGCTCCTGACTCACCTTGTGGGTTCGAAGACTCTGGGTGCTGGCCTGGAGTAGTTCTACTGCTACCAAAGAAATGGTTTCAGCTGGAGAGGCATCTCCCAGCCTGGGACCCTCAAGAGGGCGTTGACAGGATGGTGGCCAGTTACTGCAGTAGTCACACTGCTGGTTTTATGCCAGGCACTTGGCAGGCCTTCAGTGCACATCTGTGACATGCACCTGCATGATCCAAACCTCGGCCATAACCTTTGTAGGCTACCATCTTCTTCAGGGCTGTCCTTTATAGTAAAGTTTAACCCCTACTTCTAAGTCTTTTCCTTTTTTATTTCATTGGCCCCTTTCCTACCCCACACTTGCTCAGCTGGGGACAGAGGTTCCTTCCCTCTTCTCTGTCACTGCACCTATGTGGCTGTGGAGTAGAACTCTTTAGTGCTGCAACTTCAGCTTTAGAAGAAAATAAGACATGCACTCTGAGATTTATACGGAAGTCCTTAAGCTCAAGGTGGGTACAGAATGTTAGTATTTTTGCCTCATATCCCAGGACACAGGGTCACTGGGAGATCCGATTTAAACATACTTGGCTGCTTATACTTGGGCATTGTTGTTTAATTTGGGGGGAGAGGTGATCACAATTCTCATGTCTAAAATGAGATAGTTGTATCATTGAATTCTTTGGGTCTTAGGGAGGGTCCTGGGGGCAAATGCACACTGCTTACCACCCTGTCTGTTGCGTGGGAAGCAATCCTGTCTACTAAGCCCTTCGATTGACTTACAGGAGTCTGTTGGTTTTAGATTGAAACTCAGGGTTTTGTGCATGCTAGGCAAGCCCTTTACTGCAGAACTCTATCTCTGCTAATAAGTGTTTGCTGACTGTCCACTATTTATAGAGTGCCTGCCCTGTTTACATGTGGTCCATTCTGCATCGTGTTGAGGGATAAACTCACTTTAGCTACATTTCCAAGCTGCCCAAAAGATGAAAGGCTCATGAAGAATGGCCACAGGTAACAGAACTCCAATTCAAGCCACTGCAGGACTGTCCTTTGGTCTCCATTTGTCTCTCCATCCACAAAGCATTCTCATTACCCTGTCCTGTTCATCAGGCCAGGTTACCTGTTGTGTCCTCAGCAGGTAACAGGAACTTGCCTGGCCTTCAAGGAGCTTGACAACCAGGGGCAGGACAGATTAGTGACAGGAATGATCTCATAACCATGGTGACTGTCCTGAGTGACATTTATGAAGCACACGGCGACAAGTATCATTTTCATCGCTTTAGCTTAAAAATAAATCAGCTTTACAGAGAATTTGATCAAATTCAGTGCTCCTGTGCTCTCCATTCTCTAACTGAGGAAACTGAGTCACAGAAAGACTGGGTGACATGACCAAGCTCTTGGAGATAATACATGGTGAAGTCTGAGTTCCTGAGGCTGGGGCTGTGTCTCAGCTGGTAGGATGCCTGTCTACCACGAGAGAGGCCCTGATTTTGATCCCTAGCACCGCATAAACCAGACATTGTGGGACAGGCTTGGAATCCCAGCACTCAAGGCAGAGGCAGGAAGAGTAAGGCTATCCTGTGTTACATATGGAGCTCAAAGTTAGCCTAGTCTACCTGAGACCCTGTCTTAAACAAACAACAAACAAGCAGACAAAAAATAGAAGCAGCCTGGATTCAAATCCTCCTGGTGTGTAGGCTCTTGATCTCGGGGATGTTGAACTAATGGCAATGCTGTGGCCCCAACAGACTTTTGTTACCAAAGGTACAGCTTTTCTCTGTTTGTGGTCTTTAGCCCAAGAGCTCAGGGATATAGTCTCTCCTAGGGCTATGAACACATTCCTGGAGTCAACTCCAGAGCTGCTGTTTGGGTTTGTGGACCTGGGTTGGGGTCAGGGAATGTGGATTTGCTGACAGATGCAGGCCATACCTCTGCAGAAAGAACTGCCCTTTGGCTGCCAGGAGGGTGAGGTGAAGAGAGGGTGTGGAGTTCCAGCCTGCAGAGCAGGGTGTGCCTGAAAGCCATCAGGGTCTACTTTGAAATGCAGCTTGGGAGCTAAACCCTGTAGTTCTGGTATTTAGTAGAAGCTACTCAGGAAGTTGAGGCAATGGGATTAGAAGTTCAAGGCCCACTTAGGCTATAGGTTGATCTCTAAGCCAGTCTGGGCAGCTTAGTGAGACTCTGCCTCAAAATAAAATGTGAAAAATAGCCAGGGATATAGTTCAGTGGTAGTCACTTGCCGAATGTGTTGGAGGCACTGGCTTCAGTCCCCTGCACGACATTAATACAATAAAATAAAAAAATGACTTGGGATTAAGTAGGGCTGGAGCCTGTCTGAATGGATGCACCCCTAACAAGCTCTAGTAGTGGATACTGGCAGAACTAGGGACCCCACATTGGCTAACAAAACCAAGGGCTCACCCTGTGTAGGTGGAGGTTCTGAATTAAGGCTAAGGACACAATGAACTGAGAAAATAAAAAACACAACCGGAGCATTGCCAATGTTGGGTCAGAACTAAGGATCTGAGTCTAGACAATCTTCTCTCAACTGCTCCGATGACTGCTTTTTCCTAACAGCCACACCAGAGTGGAGCTGATAGAGGGTTGGGAGGGGAGTTTAGGGGCACTGTGAATCCTCCATGGTCTTAGCGGGCAGTCAGGGGTCTGTTGAAAATGAGGAAGGACTGAACTTAGGTGGGATTCCCCTGCCTCAGTCCGAAAACATCAGGCTGGCCTATTGTTGCCTGGCATCCTGGCTTCCTCCCCCGAGCAGCTCCTTGATGCCCGGTTTACATCTGTCTGACACGCAGGTCTGCAAACTCTGAATGAAAGAGTGGCTACTTTGAAAATGGTTGCTCTCTTGGGGAAGGGTGAGGGGAGAAAATAGACTCAGTGCTCTCGGCCCTCCAGAGATGGCACCCAGCCCCTGTGATAAATGACAGTATTAACAAGGTTTGGTTGAGAGGGGACCTACAGATTTACGACTTCCTGTGTCGGCCAGTAGATGTCATTATGGCTGACAG
The DNA here is from genome assembly GCA_001685075.1 of Bramus lutescens. Classification (NCBI taxonomy): domain Eukaryota; kingdom Metazoa; phylum Chordata; class Mammalia; order Rodentia; family Cricetidae; genus Bramus; species Bramus lutescens. The sequence continues at coordinate 165,147 of LOEQ01000097.1, read as the reverse complement.
AACAGGAGCCCTTTCAAGAGCAGCTGGGGTGGAGCTAAGGAGAGGGGAAAAAAATTAAAAGGCAGAAGCCTGAACATTGTTTGCTCAGGGGTGCTGCTGTCGTTTTGGAGGACACGGGATTTGCACAGAAATCAGAAACTTTGCAGAGTCTCTGAACTCAGGTTGGTGAGGTTTAGCCATCAGCTCTCAACTGAAAGACAGCATGATTGGCTTTTCTCAAATAAGAAACCCTTTAGAGTGAGTTCTGTTGCTAGTCCACTTGTACATGCAAACGTCCTCTGAGGTAAAAATGAGTATGCTCGGCTAAACACACTGGTGTGTCCCACTGAAATGACACTTGGATGGGCCTTAAAGATGTGGACTTTACAGACCCAGCAGCCCTCCCTGAGCAAACTTCAGTGAGCTTATCATGTTACCCATTTTAAACACAGTCTCACGGGAGGGCTCTGGTACTTCATGGGCCCAGATTTGCTTGTGTGTGGAATTGAAAGATGCCACAAATTTGGAATTCATCATAGGCCACAAAGCCCAGGCCAGGAAGCATCAACAGCTAAGACAACTGCACATCCTGTTTCCACTGTTCTTCTTTCCATAGGTCAAGACTGGTTACAGCTAGCTCTCTAGGCCAACAGACACTTGGATGCTTGACATCCTTTAGGCTCAGATGATCTGTGACCCAAGACACAGCCCAGAAGAAATGTCTGTGACTCCAGGCACTGGATTGTCCAGTCTTGCCTTCCTTAATCCAGCCCTTGTCCCACCTCCACAACTACTGGGGACTTGGTAGGAATTAAAAGCCATGGTAGACTTTTAGGAAGCCAGCGTGAGAGTCCTTTTTGCTACTTGTTTCTCAAAAAGCAAACTCATTTCAAGGCAATACTGGATCTAGAAACTTCTTCCAGAGTTGAGCAACAGCTACCACGTAGATGTGTATGTTAGAGCAAATATCTGATTTCACCGAGACTTTTAACTATTTTTTTTATGTTGCTGCTGGGATTAAGTCCAGGGCCTCATATGTGCTGGGCAAGCATTTTATAGCTGGCATCACTGCCTACGCCTTCAGTAAGCTATTCAGTGTAGGACTGAGCACAGTGATGTCTGTCTCACAATGCCTTTCTCAGACCACGCGAGTGGCAGTGGAATGTCACACTTACTGATCTGGTTGTGGATGGTCTCTCTGCAGGCCTGACTCTTCCTTCCCTATCCGTGTTATCCCTAGGAGGTCACATGAGCTCTCCGGTGGGCGGGCAGGTGATGCACATTGCTCTCTTTGAGTAGTGTGCATTTTCTATCTGTGTGTCAAATGCCATCTGTGTGAAGTGACTAGTTAAGACTCCAACACAGGAAAGAGTTCTTAACCTTGCAGCAGTTGGAATGACTACCTTTAACTGTCTTCTGTGCCTTCTCATGGACAAATATTCTAACTCAGAAAGAGATTCACAGTCCACTTAGCAAAGAAACCCAGCAACATAAACAACAGTAATAACACAATTTGTCATGTATTGAACACATATGCAGCACTAGGTCTACAAAGTGACTGACAGGCAAAAATTTATTAATTTTTTTTGTACTGAGGATTAAACCCAGGGCACCTGTACAGGCTAGGTAAGCGCTCTGTGATGGAGATCCCGCCTCCTCACACATTCCTATGGTTAATATTACTTTGATACAGATCTCTTTAAGTTGCCCAGGCTGCTCTTGAACTTAGCCCAGGAAGGTCTAAAATTTTGAGCTCCTCTTACTCAGCCTCTGGAGCATCTGGGACTAGGGGCCTGCACCATGTTGCAACTAATTCTTAAACTATACCAGGACCCACAATGCAAGGTGTTCTGAGTCCCATTTACTATGGAGAGCTTGCTAAAAGTTCTCAACCTAAGTGTTGGACAGAATCACCGAGGCAACCTATTGAAATATGCTGACTCCCTCCCCTCTCTCCGAGTAGAGTTTTGGGCTGGGACCCCAAGATTTCTGCATCAACAAGTTCCCAATTGCTGCTGCTGATTGCAGGCCTTGCTTGGGAGCATCAATGTCAGTCACTTGTTGAAGGCAGTAAGCTGCATTTTCAAAAGTAAAATTTAGAATATATGTAGGGGCTGAGGTGATGGCTCAGTGGGTAAAGCGCCTGTCTTTCAGGCATGGGACTTGAGTTCAGGGAGCTGATGTGTTGAGCAGGACATGGTGGCATGTGTCTGCAATCCCAGGACCCAGGAAAGCAGAGGGGAGGACTCCTGAGGTTCAGTGGCCAGCTTGTCACACGGCTAACCCATGTGAGCCCACACGCATGCATCCATAACCCACCAAAACTTGGAATATATTTAAAAATACACACTCTGAACAAATGCTTGTGTTTCTTCAAATGTTCTAACAGGAAGCTTTGGTGTGAGAAGTTGGTTGTTATATTCAGAACTAGCACTATTTAGGCAGCTCCCTCTCTGTGTTAGGTGTCCCATTACATGAAGCTCCCCCTGGCACCAAACAGTTTGTGAGTTCCTTCTTGGGGATGATTTCAGGGACGTTTTTGGAAGATGCACAAAGTCTTTAAGTTTTATACTATGGTCACTGTTGAAGTTTAGCAGTCCTAGTGTGGTACAGAAGGAAAACCGGGGCATCCCCTACCTGGAGGACACATGAGTTCCAAGATGGAGTACAGCTGAGCAAACCACACCTAGATGCCACCTACACTAGAGAGGTCTGGGGTTTTCTTGGTACCCAAGCCGGGAAGACTCTCAGCCCATGAGCCCACTTGGACACCACAGAGTTCTATAGGTTGAATGCTGCCCACAAAAGTCATTGGCAACTAATCAAAGCCAGAGACCACTGGTGAAAGCCACCACTTGGAATAGAACCAGGATGTGATCTGGCCTACCTTGGAGGGCTTGGAGAAAGGAGCTCTCAGACGTACCTGGTGGGGGATGGGAATGAAGGCCAAGGGCTCAGGGATCAAGCCAGGCTAGAACCCACGCTTCCTGGGTGGGAAGAGAAATCTAGCAAAGGCTCATTCCTCGTTTCCTAATTCGGGTGGGACTGGGACAAGCTGGATTCCAAATATCCATGCAGCCTGCATTTGGGAAATACAGACACAGAAAGACCTGGGGTGGGGGGCAACAGTATAACTAAGCAAAATAGGTGAACTGTGGTCAGAGGCAGAAGCTGGCTGGAGGTGGGCAGTCTCCATCACCAGGATATGGGAGGGGGGAACAGACTGGATTATTTGCCTGTCCAGCACTGCCTCTGCAGAGTGGACCCGCCCATCTTGGAAGACCTAATGCTTCCTAACACTTCTCTAAAGGTTTGTTTACTTGTATATCTACCCACTCTCTCATTCATTCAGCCTGGTTCTTAACTAAGCACATATTAGGAACCAGGTGCCATCATAGATGCTGGGAATTACGGCCGGGCTCTGACCTCCTTCCTCAGAGAGCATTCTCTTTCAGGAGTGTGACAATATGCAAAACAAATACAGTGTGAAAGGAGCCAGAGAGAAGAATTAAGACAGAAAGTAGATTTGGGCTTTCAGGGGGCACAATTGAGAAATGGTTCCTCTCAATTCTCAGACAGAGAATGTAAGTAACAGGCAAAACCTCTGGCTCAAACAAAGTTAAATCGGTTCAAGGAACAAAGGAAACACTTTGACTGCCTATCACTTCTTAGTGGGGGGATTGATAGCTTTGATGGGTGGGTTTTTTCTCCCAGCATTTTACTCCATTTGGCCTTTTCAGACACAGTTCAGTTTCACGGGGTGCTGTGATGTTCTGTCCCAGTTGTCAGCTTGATGAAATCAATAATTATTTGCCAGAAGAGCTGCTAGGCACGCCTGTGAGCGATTATCTTGACTGGGTTCATTGAGCAGGGAAGGCACACTCACTAGAGGTGGCACCATTCCCTGGGCTTGGATCTTGAACTGTGTCAAAAGGAGACAGTAAGCTGAACACAACACCTTCATCTCCCTCCGCTTCCTGAGAAGTAGCTTCTTGAACACCAGCTCCTTCAAGCTCCTGTTGCCGTAGCTTCCCACTGTGAGAGAGTGGTTCACCCTGGAACTGAGCCAACACAGACCTTTCTCCCTGAAGTTGCTTCTTTCTGAGCACCTCATCCCAGCAACAGGGAAGCAACAGAAACACATACCTAACTCTTCACTCTTTGACTTTCCTGCTTCTGGAGGAGCAGAGCCATACTCAGTCTGGAAACAAGGCCATCAGCATTGTAACTGCAGCAATTGACTCTTGAGCCAGCAAGGATCCAGTGAGGCTGAATCTCAAAAATCCCATTATGGTCTCTAAGGTACAGAACACGGGAAGGGAAAACTGTTGGCATAGGGCTTCCTCATAATGAGAGAAAGGCAACCTTAGGAGGAAATAGGAAAGAAGGAGGAATTGAAAAAATAAAGAAAAAAGACTTACAGTGTCTGTGACATCGCTGAAACGGCGGACACTCTGGTGACAATCTTCTCATATCTTCTCTTTCAGATAAGTGAACCCAAACTAATTTCTACTGTGGCTTTGAACCCTTGAGTTGGGTTACCTTACTTTAAATAGAAAAGCAGGCTAAATATGCAGGCATAGTTGCTCCTAGATCGTGCTCATCGAGGGCTTCTGGTTCCTCTCTGGAAGGCTGTGCCCTCAGCCTGGTTCACCCAGTGTGCCCATCAATCACTTTGTTCATGGAAGCACATGCCAGGGCCATGTCCTCTTCCAGGTTGTTTGCCTGTGAGTCTGTGTCCATCTCTGAATGTGCGGAAGGTCAAGGATGGAAAGCACAGGTTCTAGGATTGATGCCCTTACTTCCCCCAGGACCACTGACTGCCTCATTAAAATCCCTACTGTCAGAAAAAAAAAGCTGCTTCTTCATATTAGGGAGCTGCTGGTGGATGACATAAAAATTCAGCTTGGTGTCTGATTTCCTCATTTGGCTCTTCACGTGGTACAGAAGCTAAGCTTTGGGGGTGGCTTGGATGGTGAAACGCTAACCTTGCAAGCATGAGGGCACAGGTTAAATGTCTAGAAGCCATGTGACAAAAGCCAAGTGTGGTGGCGTGTGCATTTGTGACCCTCGTGTTTGGGAGGTTGAGACAGGCAAATTTCTAGGCTTTCTGGCCAGCTAACCTACACGATGAGTTCTGGCTCACTGGGAGACCTTGTCTCAAAGAAAGGTGGGTGGCACCTGAGGATCGACACCCAAGGTTGTTCTCTGGCCTTCAGATATGTGCAAATACATGTACAAGGAAAATGTCCACAAACAGATACACATACTAATGTACATGTGCACACATGAACACATACATAAAATAAAAGTCCAAGGAGAAACCTTCCTCAACAGTTTCACTAGCAAGGATAATAAACTGTATTTGAAAATTTTGATCTGGGGGCTATTGCTGTGAAGAGACACCATGAACATGGCAACTCTTATAAACCATTTAATTGGTACTGTCTTACAGTTTCAGAGGTCTATTCCCTTGTCATCATTAAGGGGAACATGGAGGCGTGGAGGCAGATATGGTGCTAGAGAAGGAGGTGAGAGTCCTACATCTTGATCTGCGGGTAGGAGAAGGAAAGACTGCCTACCACACTGGGCCTAGCTTGAGCATATAAGACCTCAACTCCCACCCCCACAGTGACACACTTCCTCCAACAAGTCTACACCTCCTAACAGTGTCACCCCGAAAGGGTCAAGCATTCCAACACCTTCAACTCAAACCACCACACCCACATTCCTCAACCACCCCCACGCACCATTCGCTGTATCCTTGTCAATGCTCCACTAGTTTTTGGTGCTGTTCGACCAAGGGGGCGTAGCGGTGATGAACGTCGGCTGGGAGCTTGTCACTCTGTTTCACTTGGACAGTGTTTAGTTGCCTACTGTTTGACTCACACAGCCAGATCTTAAGAAGAGTCACCTTCCTGCTTGTGGTCCTTCTATTCTTCTTAGGATGTCATGTCTAGAACCAGAGGCAAAGATTTGTATTTAGAAACAGGCCAAGGAGAAGCGTCAGAACACTGAGCCTGGCCGTGCAGGTCAGATGTTTGAGGCCTAGGGCCAGGATGATTTCCACAGACCTTGGGAGTCTGTGTCATAGCAATCATGCCAGAACTCAGATCTTCATTGTTTAAGGGACAAGTCTAAGGATCTGGTGTTTGTATGCACCGCATTTCCTTTGTCCGTTCATCTTTTGATGATACCTAGGCTGATTCAATAATTTGGCTGCTCTGACTCATGTTGCAATAAATCTGAACAAACAAGTATCTCTGTGGTTCCCTGGCTTAGAACGCTTTGTGTGTATACACAGGCGTGGTGAGATTGGGTCACACGGCAACTTTAGTATTTTATGTAACTTTCACATGGATTTCTATAGTGGCTGCCTCAGTTTACATCTTCACAGCAGACGGAAGAGTCCCCACCCCCCACCCCCTGGTTCCTAGCCAGCATTTGTCATTGGTTTTCTTTACCAGCCATGGTGCCTGGGTGAGAGGGAATCTCAATGTAATTCTCATTTACATTTTCCTGGTGGCTAAGGATGCTGGGTATTTTGGGGGTTTATTTTCCATTTGTACTTCAGTTTTGGGGAATTGTCTACCTATTGCGTTATCCCATGGATGACTTGGGCTTTCTTTTGGTGTTTACTCCTTTGAGTTCCTATGTAAGCTAGTTGTCCATCCCCTTTCAGTGAGCAATAAATACAGGGCAATGAAAATGGACCCATGAAGCAGACATACAAATTGAGAAAAAAATAAGAAAAGTCTGTGGTCAGGTTTTAAGATAGGTTAAGATTTTGCAGCAATTTGTTTTGTGAGAATTTCAAGATACACTGAATAGAAAAATAAGAAAGAAAAAGAAAAGATAAAAAGGAAGCCTTGTCTTAAACACAGCTCAAAGCATTCCCAAAGATTGTGATCAAATCACATAGCGGTCCTGCCAAGGTTTTCTTTCTATTTCTGTGATAAAACACTGTGACTAAAAGCAGCCCAAAGGGGAAAGGGTTAATTTCATCTAACATTTTAAAGTCTATCCTTCAGGGAAGTCAGTATAGGAAGCTGGAGGCAGGAACTAGGGTGGAGGCAATAGAGGAAGCTGCTTACTGACTTGCTCCTCATGGCTTGCTAAGCCAGCTTCCTTTAGAACTCAGGACCACCTTCCCAGAGGTGGCACCACCCATTGTAACTGGAGACTGCACTTTTGTTCCCAGCCATCCAGACCTCAATAATCACACAGAAACTATATTAATTACAACACTGTTTGTCCACTGACTTAGGCATATTTCTAGGTAGCTCTTACATCTTAAATGAACCCATTTCTATTAATCTATGTGTCACCATGAGACTGTGGCCTACTGGTAAGGTTCTGGGGTCCTTCTTCTTTAGCAGCTACATGGTGTCTCTCAGCCTACTCTCTCTCTCTCT